>JAVCKT010023761.1:0-15568 GCA_032273925.1 Rhynchotus rufescens
TCAGTCCCCAGAAATCAAGACTTGCTATGAAGATCAGTATTTCATAAGCAAATATATAGGGAAGAGGAATCCCTGGCAGGTACTCAGGCAAGGCAGATCATTTGCAAGGAGCCCCATGTGAGCGCCCCTGCCCCGCACTACAGCCCCTCACTCCGAACCCCTGAGCTCCCTCGTATTTTCCATTAGCCCTCCCCATGTTCACTCAGAATGACTTGGCCACTCGCAGTGTTCAGCTGTTTGCTGAAACAGGAGCGTGTAGCCAAGCTTTTCAGTCCACATTACGTGGCTAAACTGCAATTAGAGTGCACCTTTTGGGACGAGAAACAGCACGGAGCCAGCTGCAGCAGAGCCCCCAGAGCACTCCCATTTTAGTGTCTGCAGTTACTTAAAAGTTTGGGAAGCCACTACTCAACAGAGCAGCATTGACACGGGTGATTGTGAACTCCAGGGAAGGAGGGGGATGGCTGAACAGATGGAGGAAACTGTGGTAAATCAGCCCAAAGACACCAGGTCCTTTATGGGCAGAAGAGCAGTAAGAAATAAGCAGCCAGCTCTGGTTTCCAGCAAGAGGATAATGTAGCTGATGTCAGTGCAAAGGAAAGGGGTGTTGTGAACCCAGTTCCTTACTACTAAAGAGAAAAAGTTGTATGAACCCTATTGTATGATCTTCCTTTCGTGGCTGCTAGTGCCCCTTAAAGGTCTGTGCACCTGCAGCACAGACTGCAAGAGATTGTTCCCTCTAGCAGAGAGGGGATCCCAGACTACATGAAGCACTTGGTAGAGTGAACAGAAGTGCAAGTCATTTGTCTTTGCCCTGAGGGAGTTTCATGCCATTGCTTCTGCTTTTTGATCCAATAGCTGTCAACTGAAATTGCCAGTGCTTCCAAGCACAACTGCAAAGCAAGAGGCAGTTGCTTGATACAGCGCTACTCAAAACGTGCTCAGATGCATGATGGATTCAGTGTCCAAGTGTTTCGTCCTTCAAGCACCACTCACTTCTTCCATAGGCTGTACTCAGATGCATGATGGTTGTTATATTTATTCACAGTAACTGGGACTAGATGGGTGTCTGCCGACGGATGGTAAAGGTTGCATAATTTACTTTCAATTTGTATCTGTCCCCAGCGAGTCTAGTGGTGGAACAAAATGGACATGAAGATAAAACAGTGGTTGTAGGGTGACGTACAGCACATGCAACAACACATGTGCATGAGAAGCATTAATTAGCTTCTGCTAAATCCCTGTGCAGTTATTAGCAGTTCCTGTGGGCTTTACACTATCAGATAATCTAACCAAGGATGCAGGTAACCTTCCTAAGTGGTTAGAATCTAACTAAAATTAATTTCAGAGCTGATAACAGGAAACAAACCTACAATTGTACCAAGCCACAAGGCTGGGCTAGAGGCAGGCTCAAGAGTCATGTCAAGAGTCAAGCAGTAAGAGGCAACAAAGGTCTGCCAAGCCAGGAGGAAGGTGAAAGCATGGTCAGGAGACAAGCCCAGTCACACCACAGGGGGAACTGCCTGCCAAAAGCAGTCCAGCCCTCAAGCACAACCACAGCAGCACGTGGGAAACCTCTGGCAGAGCCTGTTGGGGCTATCAAATGGAGACAGACTCCGAGACAAGAAAAAACAGACCTAGGAGTTCAGGAGGACACTTGGACACAGATGACAAAACAGTGATGTTAAGTGGAGCTAACCACAACCTCCAAACAGATGATCTAATAACAGTCCCTCTTGGCCTTCTTGTGCTCCGTGAATCCTGACAGGGTCTGCAGGTGTAAGAGACCACCATGCTTTCAGGCTTGCTTCATATCCAAGTGGGCTTAGGAAGACATGTAAGCCACACTCCAAGTAAGACAGGGTTGACAATCTACACTTCCATTCAGTTATTCAAGTCTAGCAAGTCCTTAGGAACTTCTCCGCCCTGGGAAAGCTCCCCTCGTTACCTAGAAACCCAAACTTAGTTTTACAAGCAGAAATTGTCAGGAGGCACATTTCCCTCATCTGTTTTAAAAGAGTCTATTCTCCCACTCTTCCCCACCCTGCAATTTCATTAGTTTAGAAGTATTTATGGCTTTAACCATCTATTCTTTACAGTCTGGATTTTCAAGCCTTTCATCCAAGCCCTTTCACATGTAGTATTACCACTTTAGGTAAAGTAATCTACACAAGTTTCTGTAGTGCTTTAGGCTGCTCCTAGAGATAACACTAGTTTAATGCTCAGGAATATATATTTGTAGAAAATAAAAGTCTTGACTGTTTATCCTTATATTTCACTGTGACCACCAGCTTTGAGTTTCTGCACTAGCCTTCCAAAAAAGAGTCCCAAGACAAAATGTGACTTTAAGATAAAATTAAAAAATAAAACCTGCTGTAATTCTATTTATTTATTTTAGGATGCAACTTCCTGCAGTAGCGCTCAGGGGTTCTTTTTGGTTTGCTTCTCACTGTTTTCATCTGATGTGTGGCCTGTTTAGGCATCTGTACTATCTGCACTATCTGCCCATATCTATAAAGCAGCAGTGCTCTGGTTTGGTTCAGACAGAGCCAAAGCCAAAGATGCTCTGCACAAAGATGTGGTCTCTTGAGGATGACCTCTTGCAGTCACAGCAAATTCCCTGGCACTTCCGAGTTTTCCATTTCCTGAGCTCAGGAAAAGTAGGTTCACATAGGACTGATGGGTGTAGGGGCACAGCTCTAAGTGGGCACCCTAATTACACTACCAGCCAGGTTTGTTCCTTCACCCATCCAGGATCACAATCAGACACTGTCCACGTGATCTGTTCTCTCACTTGCAAGGTAGTCAGACCCAGTCGTGCCATCTGCAGGCCAGTGCACCAAGTCTAACACATACCTCAGGGGCAGAGCAGCTCCGAGACGACCTTCCTCCCCATGCTGAGCTCAGACCTTCTTCAACCACTGTGGGCGCTGCTCAACAGTAGCTCACACTGGATACAGACAACCCAGAGCTCCCCAGCATGAGCAGGACTTGGGTTTTGAGGGTCCATACTTTCAAACCCATTTGGTGGGTGACCACAAAAGCACGGACAGGGCACAGGAAAGCAAGTTTTCACCTCCTCTACTCATGTCCTGATCATTTGGCAGTGAGGCAGAGACCACCACAGCTGTCGATCAGACACAATCTGTTAGTGCTGTTTTCACTGTAGTTATTTCTTTTCCCTTCACAGAGGAAAAACACAAATAGAAGGCCTTTTGCACCTGGTGAGGAATAGCTGTTTGTTTAGACAGCCCAATGAAGTCACTGCTCAGAAACGATGCCATCACACACCCTCTAATACTCACCTGCCAGAAACCATAATGGAGTGAAATGACCCATTGCCATCTGCAGCTGTCCGATATAATCAGGAATGCTTCTACTACCTCTGCCGTCTCTTATAATCATACAAAAGCCAGATTGTCCTTATCACTGTTATTTAGCAAGAAAATCTCCCTGGGACAAGAGGAAGAGGAAAATAAGGGTATTGCCTACCTAATTTTCCTTGCAGTTTGCACTGGGAACTTTGTAATGAATGCCACAGCACTTGATCCTGCCCTGCTGCAGAGCCTGGCCCAGCACCAGCCTCCACTCCATGCAGAAGGAATTGCTTTGAGAGAGGCTCCTGTTCTAATGCCATTCTGCTCCTCAGAAGACAAATTAAAAAACACACTTTTTTTAGTTTGCATTTTAAAACAAGGCCTTCCACTCTCCAGACCATTAACTTAGCTATGAGGCTTTCGCAGAGAAGCTTGTTACTCACTATGTGTTTTGTTGTCATAAAGATATATTAAATACTATTAATTGTGATGCCTTGCTATTATGTTATTTGGAGACTTGCCACAAACCCACTTTCACCCAACCTGTATTATGTTGTTATGAACCTTAGAGGCATTTTGAACAACTCGTGCAAAATTCATGATGGTGAAAATAAACCTATCTCCATCCTGTGGGACTGGAAAGCCTGCCTGAAACCCAGCTCAGTCTCAGGACAGGTCTCAGCAACTACCACATCTCAATCCCAGCCACCAAGCTCCCACCTGAGCCCACAGGATGATTACCATGCCCTATATGCACCTCCCTTCTAAGGAATATAGGCTTATGGACATCTCATGCATTATTTACCAAGGTGTGCTTATTATGATTGCAGTGACTTAAAGCAGTTTGTTACAGACACAGCTCTGAGTGATTGCGATCAATAGAAGAAACAAGAACAAGCCAATTTGCATGGAACAGCAGTCCTGGTCCTGAGGGGCTCTGCTTCCCTGATTAACTCTTTCCCAATGCTGCACCAAAAGAAGCAGCAGTTGTCAGTGGCAGAGGCAAGAAATCAGTGACCCACATCCCCTGTGCTCCCTACTGTAATCCAGGATGGATGAATCGGCATTTGAAGGGATTCTGCAGCTTCTCCAGCTGTTTCCTGAGGCAGGATTCCTCATGCTGACATAGCATTCCTCACTATAGCCACATCCAAAGCGGATACAAACGGATGTCATGCCGACACCTCCAGGGCTGATATGCAGAATCACTATATCTTCACCTGGATATGAATCTAGAGATGCATTTGCTGCTGTGGAGATCCCAGATCCTGTCCCTGGAAGTTACGAAGTTGACAGATACAGGGGAATTACTGCAAATAAGTAGCTGATCACTGATCATCTTCTGCAGAAAGAGCAGCAAGAGATTTCTCAGGGGAGATCACTAGGAGGAAGGGGAGCTGTGGAGCAGGTTTGGAGTGGATGGAGAAGCCCCAACTATTTTTTGCATCCAATACTTCCCAGTATATGGAATTACAGCTCAGCCTGGGAGTTGACATTGCTATCATGTCCCAACACACCAGTTTTGGATCTCAGATGTCAGAAACCTCACTCAGTACCATAGGGCAGACAACTATGGGCAGAGTGGTCTAAACAGTAGTTTTAAGGGCAGCTCCTTTAGTTTTACCCTGAAGCTCCTCGCATGACAAGTCTGGAGATGCCTCTGTCCATCAGCTACACAAGTGACCTCTGTTGGGTGCCTTAGTTTTACAGGGGAGCTTTGGATCGGAACCTGCACACAGGAAACATATTCATTACTTCAAAGAGGAAGCAAACAGGATGTCTGGACAAAGCACCAAATAAAAGGCTAATGACACAAATGGATATTTAATACAATGACTTCCTCCGATTATCCTATAAGACAACACTCCAAATGCTGTCCATTTGGTACATCCTGCATCACTGCAGCGCACTTCAGAGACTTGGAGGGAATTTTCCACACTGCACACCAGGGAGGCAGGGCCCTGCTCTCACCTGCTGCCTGGACATGAGAAGGGGCAAGCTCAGACCAAATGAACTGCCCAGAGTCCCACAACAGTCTGCCAAGCAGCAGGTGGGTCACCCCACCACCAGAACAGCCTTCCTGCCCTGTTCAGCATGTGGAGAAGAGCTACAAGACACCACTGCAGATTTATAACATGGACAAACACTATTGCTGGTGATATAGGGAGACTTGAATCAGATTTTCCCCTTCATCCATCCTAGCAAAGTGCTAGGATGCTATTGCTTGCAGTCAAGTCCTCAGGCTGTGCAATAGATTGCCCCAGACATATGGCAGTTTTGTGCTTGGGGGCACTGAACAGTACATACTTTCATAACCAAAAATCCCTCCTTATATTAAGTCAAGACCAGATGTCATTAGTGCAGTGCTTGTTCTCTGTACACTGCATGTACACCACTCAGCCACCATTACTGGCAATCAAAACTCTGTATCCTTAAATGCAAGGCTAGTTATTGCCACTCCTGTGTGTGATGCAAGAGCAGCTTTCTACCCACACTGAGATATTCCTAAGCTCAAGGGAAAGGGGCTCATTCACTTCCATCTTTCCATCTGCACAGCTGTTTTAAGAGGCAAGAGAGTGTTCCATTCAGGGCCAAGTTAAATAACTTTTAGGAATGAGATAACACAGAACTTGAACCTACATTTACCACTCCCACTGCAACAAAAGCCAAGCTACAGACCTCTGGGAAACTCTCCCTGCCTCCCACAGGTGCCTCTGCAAGGGGGACACACACCAAAAAGTTAAGACTGCTCCCTAGTTCCTCTCCTCGGGTGACCTAAGGAATTAGGTCTCATTGATAGCTCAGAGCTCCCTACTGATTCCCAACTGCTGATACTAAGACATTACAAATACTTATAATCAGCTTTCACAGTGGAACTAGACTCCTAGGAGCCACCTTAGCAGACAGTGGGGAACCCAAGGTCCCCTTACCTGTTCAGACACCAGTGGAGGCTTCAAGATGCAAGACCACCTTTGACCAAGCTCAACCCCTTCCTCACCCACAAAGAAAGCCCACCCTTCCTCTCCCTTTATAAATGACTCATTTCAACAGGCAGCAGCTGATGTTCTTCCACTCAGTAGCATCCACCTCCAGCTGCTGGCTGCTTATGCTGCAGAGGAGCTTAAGTGTCAGTCTCCCAGCTTAGCAGCAAGTTTGAACCTGTCCTTCTCCAGCTGCATCTGTTGTGCTTTTGGGGTTGGGTCAGGCTGAAGGCAGAGGATCTGGGAGGGTGGAAAAGGAAATTCTGCACATTCCTCATCCATAGTCTACATGCCAAGTGAAATGCAGTGATGAGCAGCCAGACTGGAGTTCTTGTCTTGAGCTTTGGTCTAGCTGTAAAAATTGCAATGCAGTTGAGGCGAAGTTGTTGAGCGGGGTCCAAATAAACCAGGCCGCCTGGGGTTCTGAAATCATTTGTCCTCCAGTGCTAATGCAACAGGTGAAATGTTAGGAGGAGTATAAGTCCAGGGATACACCCTTCAAAAAATGAATTCTGTCTCAAGAAAAACACCTGCCCTGAAATGTTCTGAACATGTGATTTTAATTTTCTCTGACCTTTTTGTCTTTCCTTAGCCAGGCATAAAAATATCTCTCTCAGGAAAAAAAAAAAAATCTGCTGGGAAATGATGGTCCTTTTTCCCAAGTTCTTTTAAATAGAAAAAAATTGCTTGTCTTCCAAAAGTCTACTGCTAAGAACAGGCAATAGAAAAGCTGCCTGCTTGGAAAAGGAGTGTGTTCTGCAGGGGGAATTCTCCTAATGCTGCCCTGTTTGGATACTAGCTGTATTGTGTCTCAGTTGTAACAGGACTGAAATGTAACGATGGGAGAATCTAACATAAATGCAATGCAATCTTCATAATTAACAGGAGGAAAATCCAGCTTTAGGTCTCCCCCCTCCTTCCTGCCAGTGTGTTATTACCTATGTAAATGAAAGCTCCCAAGAGCAGAGCTGTGGCTGCTAATAACGGTGTCGTGATAAATGCTGATGTGAATAGTTTCCTGCTCCTCCATAGCCCCGTCTGCCTTCTGGGCTGTTTTGGGAATATGCCACATTCCCAAAACAGTCAGCAGCCTCTCACTTTAGCTCCTTCATTCCATCCCGGAAAGGCACCGTGGAGTTTGCTCACACGCCCCTGTTCCAGCTCACATCTCTCCCAACCTGTCCTCCCAGGTGGGAATTTTAATCCCACGTTGTACCAGACCTTAAAAACTTACAGGATGAGGGAGCTGGAGCCAACATCTCTTGGGTAGGAAGATATAATATAATAGAACCTGTGCTTTCCCACCCAGCCAGTACCAGCAGGTCACGTCCTGCTCAGACATCCAGAGCTACATCCAGAGGGTTCCTCGTGCTGCCCGTGGTTGAGGACTTGGGTGGGACATCATCTCTGGCCCAGGGCAGCCTGGAAAGAGCTCGTAGTCAGGTCCGAGTCCAGACAGTTCTGGCAAAGCTACCTCTGATTCAGCAACAACGTTGAGTTTGAGAGCCTGGCTTTTGAAAAATCGCCAGCTTTGCTAAAATCACTAAGGAAAAAAAAAAGGCTGGGAGAGCATGCCAGAAGGCAGTGCGAAACAAACTGCTCGAAAGATTCCTGCAGGAAGCCAGTTGGGCTGTATTGGCATCGTCCACACAGTGTTTTCTTCACCACAAAAACAGTGTTTCTGCCATTGCTGCCACTAACTTCACTCTGCTGCTCATAAAACAACTCCTGCCTTTGCAAATCCGTTTCCTGAAAGGGGGTTATAACCTTCCCATTTGCTCCATTCAGTGCAGGACTCTTCTCAAATCATACAGCAGGTGAGAGACTCCAGTCCACTCTGTGCTCACCTCCTGTTAATGTGCTCATCCTGCTGCTCATACAGATAAAGTGTTCACATTTGCTCTGAGGAAGGTGGAACCCTCTGTGGACACAAGCTGATCAACCCCATCACTGCCACCATCCAGCAGGAGGGAGCAGGGTGAATTGGAAAGAGAAAGCCGAGAGGAGCAGTATCTGAGGCACCATCATCAGGGGAATCTTTGGGAGCTGCCTTCTGCTCCTGCTGTGCAAGGCAGTCAGCACTCAAGATCACAGCCCCCCTGACCTCAGCCGCTCAAAACCATCCTAAAATTCCTGGATAAATATGACCAAGAACATCTTCGGTTCTGCAGGTGCAGTGGTCACCTCCTCAGCAAGGAGCCTGTGGGTGCAGGAGGTTCACTGGGTTGATGCAGAGGTTGGACGACCATTAATGCACAAGGAATCGCAAGACCAACAGCTTTTCTTCCACATTTTTTTCGCCAGGAAACAGCTGTGGTTCAGAAACAGCTTTACATTAGATGTGCTGAGAGCAAACAATTGCACTCACTTCAAAATAGTTTGCAAATACAAATACGATAACATGGACTGACCTGAATGTCCTAAGAGGGTTTTTCCAGTCCTGTGTCCTATGCTGCTGTTCCTTTGACCTTGCTTTTCTAGCATTAACACATACCATACATTTTTTCAAAAAGCAACCAGCAAAATGGGATATTTCACTGCATTTGATCCTCCCTGAGAGAGATGAGAACAGAAACTCTTAATGCATGTTAGTCCCATGACTAGAGCACTGCTGAAAGATAGCTGATACTTGGGATAACAGCACTTGCAGGGCTCAGAAAATCCTCTGGTCATGTTAGAGCTCCTCCATCCCACCCCAGCAACGTCTGCACAGCCATAGCTGGTGAAACAACTCCCAAATAAATGAGTCACTAGCAGGGCTTATTCATGATATTGAAGCAAACAGCACCATGATTCTAATGCCTGAGCTGTGTAATGTGTGGGTGCAGGGGTGGCCGGGTAGAGGGTGGCAGCCACCTAATGCACAGTGCTCTGCACGCAGGGCATCAAACCTCCTCCTTGCCAGAGGAGCCTCTGTCTCAGGAAGAGGCTAGAAGGGGGCAACTCATTGCATGCGTGTGAGTTTCCTGAGCCAGCTGGCTGGGAGAGAAGAAACCCTCTGACAGAACGATCCAGCATTTAGCCCCAATAAGCGCATTCTAGACCAAGGGTGGCACCTTTCCTGGGAGGAGAAGAGTCGCTCAGCAGAAGTTCCCACCCTGGGGCTGGGGGCAGGTGGTAGCAGCAGCCACCCGGGCTGTGCATGGGCTTGTCCTCCTGTCTGTCCTTTGCCCTGCGCCTCCCCAGCAGCCCTGCTGGCTGTGCTGGTGTTTAAGCAGCCCATCTCCCGTTTCCATTAGCCCCTGGCAAGGGTGAGGATGAGCCGAGGGCTGGGCTAGCTGCATGGCCAGTGCTCAGCAAGGAAGGCAGCGAGGCAACCACGAAAGGAGAAGCTGGGTCAGCAGATATCGACAGGGGAAGAATGGAGAGAGAAACCTGTCAGGTACGAGTTGTTTATCCTGGCTCTTGCGCCAGCCAAGGTGACACTGAGGAGTAAATACTCTCGGGCTTTCCAAGGAGCTCAATGCAAAGCAGAACAGAGCGAACCGCGTTTGTCTCCGTGGTGAGATGAAAGCCATGGGGCCACTTGAGCCACATCCCCTGCAGCCGTGACAGTCCCAAGTCGGAGAAACTCAGGCCAATGCTGTCAGTTACAGTGCTTACTGCTGCTTGTGATAACGGTGCCCATAAGCCTGATTTTTCCTCCAAAACGGCCCATATTCCCCCCGCTTTCCCTCTCCATCCACAAAAGCTGACACCATCGGCAGGGAACAGGTGGCTTCAAACGAGTCCTTTTCCTTTCATGTCCCACCCCAAATTTCACTGAGCTCAAGGGGAGAGACGTGGCATTTATTGCAAGTCTAAAGTCTCCGGCTTTGCCCTCTGGGTGCGAAGTGCCGAGTCCGGCCCCTTGCACGAGCCCCTCTTGCAGTTGTCCCAGCCCTGGTGCCACCAGGAGACTCGTCCAGCCCTGTGTCCCGCACGGTGTCTGTACCACTCGTGTCACCCTGGTCCTGTGCACAGAGAAGAGGCATTTTCAGGATCCTTCTACTGAGTCAACTTTGGAAAGAAATAAAATAACAAGAGACACCTCCCTCCAAATGACACCATGGAGCATTCAGTGCTCCTAGACACGAATGGTGAAATCCAAGAATGTCACAAAAAAAGAAGGGAAAATGTCCTATTTGAGATACATGTACTCACAGAGTTTGAATTATTTCTTCCCTTTTCTCTTTATGGAATTCATTGCCCTCACCAGAGAATAAATTTCACCTGTGCATCCCAGGCACCCACAAGACATCAGGCCTCAGTTTGGGGAAAGTCTGACCCTCTATTTTCAAGATAATCACCGACATTAAATCCAATGACAAGTTGCCATATGGTTGTTCAAGGCAGACAGGCAGTCTGTCCACGGATATATTTGTCATACAAGAACCTGAAGAAACAGAAAAGGGGATGCATTCAGCCTCCTCACCCTGTGCCTGTGAATTGCCATATGCCACCAAGGACAGGATTAAAAGGACCCCACACTCCCTGCTCCAATGTCCCCTGTGCTGTGAGCACTGGGGCTGAGAGCTGCCCCTGTCTTTGTCTCAGACCTGGACTTTGGCAGGTGGTGAGAGCCTCGTCACAGCAGACATCACTTTTCCCGGCTGTCCAGCAAGCATCGGGCTTGCTGATGAATATCCATCTAATTGGAATTAGGGATTCTCCACACCAGCCCTCCAAATGGAGAAATTAGCTGGTTTATTCCAATAAAGATGCTAATATGGGAGGCTCTGTGAAAGGCGAGAATTTCCATTGTCATTCAGAAGCAATTTGTAGCGGATTTGGAGCCTTTGAAAAGGTGATGTGCTGGTGGCTGGGTTTGGATAATGCCCATCCCGACACTCGCAGCTGAGCTCTCTTCCCTTCCATATGTCCCTGTGATGCCCAATTTGTATTCCCATGGTGAGGAGGTGCTGGAGCGGAGCAGCGAGAAGAGGGTGACTGCTCCCAGGACTGGGGACCCGAGGGACATCAGCCCCTGCTCCCACCAGTGGTGACAGGGTGCAGGGTGACACCATGGTTGGTGAAAAAAGGTGTCTTGGCAGAGAGGTTTGGTTCCTGTCCATAGTTTCCCTTTGCTTTTCCAAGCTCCTTCTTCAGCAGGTCAGTATGCAGTTTGGCAGCCTCATTACTCTTTCTATCTAGATTTAAATCATCAGCTTTGGAAGTGATTGAGACTGAAGTTGGCACAATCTCTCCAGCTCAACACCAAAATCCCTACCTGAATTACATCTTTCCCTTGCCATCTCCCTTCAAAGATAGTCTTGGAAAAGAGGACTACACCGGAGGTGTAATGAGGACACGTCACACTGGTATCTTGCACGAAGCACCCAACATGGACCAAATTATCTAGGGCTTCAGGTCTCCAAGAGGCTTGGCAGCAACAAACCTTGTAGCCAGACTTGCCTCTAATGCATTGCTCTCTGCAGGAAACCTAATCAGCATGGTAGCAATGAAGCACTTCCGCAAAGTGCAACCTAAATTCACATAAAAACCAAATGCCTCCCCAAGCTCCTCTCTGCAGATTGCTCTAGGAGAGATAATGATATCAAAATGTTTCTCTAATCTAACAGCTGCCTGGAAATGGAGGCAGAGCTCTGAGCCGCAGCGAGGGACCGCGTTGGCTGAGGTTGCCTCCTTGCTCTTCTCGCTGACCTTGCATCCTTTGCTCTTTCCATCTTGTGATGTAAAGTTTAGCAGTGACAGCAGAAGGCAGGAGCAGACTGCGCTGCTCCCCAGAAGGCCAGATGCGTTTGACTCCTGTCCATCTCTGTCTCCGTGGCTTTATCTGTGTGCAGCTTGGTGCTGGATTTTGTGTTTCCTGAGGATGGCAAAGCTTCATTGAATCAATGGCACTGACAGGGCTTGCTCTGCTGTCAATGTTATGTTGACCCCACCTCAGCCAGGTATTTCAAGATATGCTTAACTTTAAACATGGGGTAGGAGCACTGAACCCAAGGGACTGCTCCTAGGCTTACAGCAAATACTAGAGGTGAGATGGTCTTAGAAGCACTGATTGGAGGGAATAAATTTCCATCTGCTCAGACTGCTCCTTCATCTCTGCTGATCTGCACAGAAGAGGACACCCTGACCAGGCTGGAGCTCAGAAATGCTCGCAGCTCTGCCGCAGAGAAGAGCACGTAAAGCAAATGTAAGCTTAGAAGTTATAGAGAGAAGAATCTTACTATGGCTGCAAAGGAAAGAGGGAGGTTTGGTCCTCAGCCAGGGCAGCTGGGATGTGCAGTTTGGCCGGTCGTGGTCCCTCATGTGGCCAGAGCAGAGGTGAGGATGTACCGAGCAGGAGAACAGTGTTGCAGTGTTACGTATGGAAATAAGTTAGTGAACTATAAAAGCCCCTGAGTAGGGGTTACAGAATCTGTTTGTGATCACAAGGCACTACCTAATTGTAACTGTATGTTGCTTGTTTTCTTATCTTGTAATGCTGGATTTTAATAAAAATGAGGAACAATGTTCCCCAAATATTTTTTACCAGCTCTAAAGCAATGATTTGAATTATCTACCTGGAAAGAAGAGTTCTATTAGGACAATACCTTTTGTTAACCTAAAAAAAAAAAAAGAAGATTTTTTTTTCATTTTGCTTCATTTCCTACATGAGGCTCTAAACTGTGAAAATCTGGGGTTTTTTTTTTGTTTGTTTGTTTTTTTCCCTAGTCCTTTTGCAGGATGGGGCCATTTTACTTTCCTCCCAAATAAAACAAGGAAAGGAACAGAAAGCAACCAATTTGACTGAAATGTCTCATATAAGCAGATCATGCTGAGGCCAAGGAACCATGTAGAAGTCAGAATAGAGATGCGATGGCCTATATTGAGTGTATCTCTGCATTGTGGTGTCTACAAGGAGAAAGGCTCCAACCTGAACAGACCCAAAGCATTCCCTCGGTGAAGTAACCCAGTACATGGACGTTCACCACACAAAATGCTTCAACTCTGCAGTTTTGGCAGTTGGGGACCATGTTCTGGTGTAGTAGATCCTCTCGTGCAATGAAGAGGATGGAAGGAAGGATGGACCCATAAAGGGTTGTGCTGCACCACTGTCAGCCCCAGCAACACAGTTGGGTTGTCACCTTCTCTTTCCTGGTCCTTGTTTATTTTGGATCCTTCCTACATCCAAAATAGAACAGATATGGGAGATGTTTCTACCAAAAGGAAACTGTTTTCCACCAGTTACTTCCCTCCACTTGCTGGAGAATCTTCCCTCCCATCACAGGGCCCCTGTGGCTTTCCTTTGAGCCTGTTCTAGGATAAAAAGATTTAGTCATTGATTGCATTAATAATTCAGAGCCCAATCTCACGGACGGGTGTTCATGGCCTGTGAGGTGGCAATCTTTCATCTTGAGTTCAGGATCAACCAGATCCGTTAGAGGTCAAGGAAGAGAGCTGCCGTGTGGAACATGTCCTTAAAGTAACAGGAGACTCGGGTGTGTGGAAGGAAGTGGCAAATGAGAAGTTCTTGCGCTCTGCACTCTCCATGGATTGTGCAGCTTGAACCAGGAATGTCCACATGGCCCTGGAGGTGATTTCCATTCGTTTCCACGAGTCCTGGAGCGATCCGTGCTGCGCTGCACAACCCATCAGTTGCCCGGGTGGCCCGCACACCTTCTGCTCCTCAGCACAGCCACCTGCCTGCTGGCCGTGATCCCGCACTGCCATCCCTCCTCTCCCAAGCCAAGCTCCTCCTCCAACCGCCTGCTCATTTGTGTAGGCTTAATCTTTGCTGGAAGGACAAAGTGTACCTGCGCTATTTGCTTTGTTGGCTTTGTGGCCAAGCAGATCCTTCTGTAGGGGGAGAGGGCCAAATTCACCTTCAGTACAAGTAGGTGAAACTGGTCACGGCCACTAAGCAGGGATAAATAAAGAAAAGAGAAAGCAAAATAACCCAACGTAATTTCCCCTCTTTATGTTGCAAGGGCAAATTTAGGTCACTGCTCTCAATGCCGATGCAAAAGGCCACTCTCTATGGAGCCCTTCTTCTCCACAGCTCCACCTCGCTCTCACCTATGGGGTGGTAGCCGTGTCGGGGTCCGCACGGGCAGCGGGCAGCCCTCCGAGGTTGCCTTTACACCTACTTTACACCTTGCCGGCTGTTTATGGTGCAGAAGGCAAGGTCAAAGACATGCACCTTGCACTTGGAACTGAAGGTGCCAACTCTCCTGCCGCAGATTAACGGCTTGCTGATAAGGGCTGGGGGAAGCGGCCACGGACACTTCTGAGCTGCCTCCGTGGAGGCTGTGCCTTGTGCTGAGCACTCGCGGCTCCAGCCACCCCTCACGTCTCCCCCCGGGACCAATCGTGGCACCAATTCACGGCTGCCGTGATGCTCAACTGCCGCTGCTGCCCAAAGCAGCTTCAGCATCCCCAGGCCTTAGCATTTATCAAAAAATACAAAGCATCTCGTGCTTTGTCTTCCTGGGGAAGCAGTTCCACAGAATAACCAAGGAATACGTATTTGTGACAGCAGTTCCTTTCCATCCCACCGTGGTAACATGGGCACCAGGAGCTCAGATTAGTGACGCTCTGGAATAGAGTATTTCGCAGCCTGTTCTGGGTGCCCACCTGCAGAACGGCCTGTGCTCGCCACCCGTCCCCTCTTCCTCCTCCTGTTGTGCTCAGTCGGGTCTTCCCTGAGCAGAGAGCCACCCTCACCGAGGCAGGGTTGCTGTTTGGTTTGCTGCCTGCACAGCATGCCAGGCCACACAGGGACAGCTCTGTCTATGTCATCGTATCCAGACACCCTGCTACTCCAGCATTCAGAACTGTAAACTGATTTGCAAATAATTATTACTGGGGGATACTATTCCTTATATACCTGACAACTTTTCTGGCATGCATCAAACTTCTCCCCATCTTTTCTCTGCTCTTCCTTTACTGAGTCACCTACAAACACGTTGTTCCTTTGTCAGTACCATATAAACCCGATTTCCACATTTAAAATACCCCCTTGATGCCAAGTTTCCCGTAGCGGGGCTGTTTAGATTCGTTACGACTAAATCACATCCATTTTCGTGGCTTCCTCTCTAAGTCTGAGCCGTGGAGGGGCATTTAGTCCTTGCCGCTGTGGAGAGAGGCCGTGCGCTCCGCGCCGCTTGCACTGCCAAAGGAAAAGGCAGCGGCGCGCGGCGCTGTGCAGGGCTGCGGCGCGCCGGGCTCCGCGCTGCGGGACCGCTGTGCGTGTCGCGCTGCGGCGCGCGGGGCTCGCGGGCGCCCCACGCTCGTGGCCACGGCCCCGTCGCTGCCCTGGGAGGGGGCTCGGGGGCCCGCGGG
>JAVCKT010023764.1:8401-18487 GCA_032273925.1 Rhynchotus rufescens
GGGGGGAGAATGATAGGCAATTTCAGTCAGTTTTAAGAAGGTATGCTTTCACATCTGACTTCTTTCTTGTCTTCACTATCTAATGGGGCCAGAATGATACAAGCATCTTTTTTAAATGTAAAATTTCAGATCTTTAAAATTTCTTTTCCATATCTTATTCTAAGAGATTTACAGTTTGCCCTTTTTACATATGCACTAGGAACTTGGATCTTAAAGGCAGTTTGTGAAACAAGAAGAAATAGAACATACAAGTTTCTTAAAGGATTTTCTTAAATTCTTTCTTAAAAATAAGTATTTTGTAGCTGAATATATACAGCACCCACAAAGAAAAACAATGGTGGTAAAACTATGTAATACACATTACAGAAAAATCCTCTCCAATTTAATCAAGAAGCTTTTGCTTGACTATTTTAAAGGCCGATCTTTGGTACATCTGATTTTTTTTTTTCTTTTAAACTAGACCTCTATCTTTTTTCGGAAAATAAACATCATAGAAGTTTTGTTTTCAACTCAGTGTTCAGTGTGTCAGTCCATACCTATGCAATCCATCATCCAAACACAATTCTGAACAGAGTGATAAGTTTGACTACAGCTTTTCTGCAGTGCTTATCCTTGTATAAAGTACAAATCCTTCACAAATACTTAATATTGATTTTCACAATACTTAGAACAGCGTGATACATTATTCTCCACTTTAGAGATAGGCTCAAAAAACATGATTAGTTTTAGGCTCCCAAATGGAACATTTATTAGAGCAGAATTTTTGAACAGCCTAGCATTTTCTAACATCTGCTGTCAAAGCAGAGTGGTATCTGTGTAGAGTTGGGAAGGTTATTTATGGGCATCAGAAAAGAACACTTAGAGGATACAAGGATAAAATCCTTCTCTCCAATCCTACTTCACCTCTCTCAACTCCATAATCACTTTTTCTCATTCTCCAGTCACGAGATTTTTATCAGGGCAAATTGATGAGGCTAAGTTCCAGAGAGCTTTTTCCTTCATCATATCAACAGTCTGGAAAGAAGACAGCACCAGGTGACATGATTGTAAAATCCTGAATTATAAACCTAAGAGTTTCTGTTTCAATTGGACATCAGCAGTCTGATTCTCCCTAAAACTGAAGTACTAGATCTTTCAAATTCAGTGTGCACAGGTACATACAGATACACACATACACATGCAGTTTCTACATATCTATATCCAATCTCCATAGACATAAATGTATCTCAAGTATAAAAATATCTGAAAGAAAAAAAAGAGTGGAAGGTCTTAAATTAATTACTATTTTGCATAAAGTCTGATTTTACATGGTTTAAGGTGGGAAATGAAGAAGGGAAATGAAGAATAAAATGTTCAATTATAACTGCAAATGCAGTTAACTGCAAAGGGCAAAGTTGATCAGAGAGAACATCAGGGTGGATTATGACCAGGCTTGTTGGAGAGGACAATCCTGCTTTTCCACACGGATCCTAGGTGAACAAGGGTGATGAGAATCTAGCTGGAACCTCCTTTCTAAATGCTGCATTTGTCACCATTAATATCTAGAACTATAGTGACATTTCTGAAGCAGCTGAATGGAAGAATCTTTAGAAAAACAAGACAAAATAAGAAAAATG
Source organism: Rhynchotus rufescens (assembly GCA_032273925.1). Lineage (NCBI taxonomy): Eukaryota > Metazoa > Chordata > Aves > Tinamiformes > Tinamidae > Rhynchotus > Rhynchotus rufescens. The sequence continues at coordinate 10,018 of JAVCKT010023764.1, forward strand.
AAATAATTTGTGTCCAACATTTGACCTCTATTTTAAGAGGAAATAATCTTTTGTTTGTTCTGTGGTCAGAATTTATTACTCTGTCTACAACAAACAAAATGGAATTGTTTACATATGATGCAATGTATATGTCTGTTTCTATACAGCCAGCCAGCTAGGAGGATGACGTTCAGTTAATCAAGATGTTTTAAAACCAATTCACCTCCACATACATTAGCATAAATGGAGTCAATCCATCACTGAAGATGATGTAGAAGTGACTTTAATGATGTATACAGTTAATTAAAATGTCTGGTCTTAGCCCTAGGAATGTCGAGGCAATTTACTCCTTGAGGTTTGAATTACTGCCTTGTGTTAAAAAGCAGAATCTGCTTGCTGAAAACAGTAGGCTACTGCTGACAAGCAAAGCACAGAAGAATTCATGAACTGAATTACTGGGGATTTGACTACATCACCCACGACAAGCTATGGACTTTCATCAGATAAAAAGTTGTTCTCTTAAACGTATTTCTAAAAACAGATTTAAAGTGTTATCCTATTAAATTTGAACCCCATTGCTCGAAAGGACACTTCTTTATACTCTTATTTCTTTTTCTAATAAAAAAGCAGAAAAATAGATTTCAGCAAATGCACCCACTGTTCCAATCACTTGCAAAACAGTTAGAGTTATTTTAATGGACATCATTTAAACTAGATCTTTCCAAGCATAGCCTTCTATTTAAACCTGCAAAATATAGTGCAGGAAGTCATCTGTCAAAATAAAGTAAAGTAAAATGAGCGAAAAAAAAAGGAGAAATAACACAAATCTGCAAAGTTAATTATTTGTAGAATAAAAAATATGTATAAAATGTGTATGATGCAATATTGTATTAATACAATTAAACATATTTCATTCAGAAGGTGAAACATACTATGTATTACTTATTTCTGTATGGTTTCTTAAAAAGCAAAACAAAACTAACAGTAATTGGATAAATGTTTTCAGTATAAACCTTTGACATCCTGTAGCAGGTGATAAATCAACACTTATATCCCTTCATTGGAATATAGGAATGCCTTGATTATTTGATCACTGATTTCATGTTTCATTGCAGGGTTAATTTACTTCAAATAGAAATATACCTGGGGGTACTTTGGAGCATGAAGTATATGTATGTAGCTTGGTATAAAATAGTACAGGAAATAAAAATACCTGTACTGGGTATATACCAATGGGAAAAAGTAAAAATTATGTAATTCAGAAGAGCTAAGAAATAGTTAAGATGTACCTATCAATAAAACAAAAATAACCATACTTATGTACATATGTTTATGTACATACTTAAGTTTATAATGAATCAAATCATTTTGAATTACCATTACAAACACAAAAACTAGGATATAAAGCCCTCAAACGCCTGTAAAACTTGCAGCTTACTTTGCATATTTGCCTAAAAAGGTGACTAGGATTGACCATATGGCATCAGATGGAAAATCTTTGAGATTAAAGTTTGTTTATTTAGCTAAGGAACAGGCTAGTCATAAGCAATGGTAATTGAGGATTTCCTAACCTTTCACTGAACTCGTCAAGGCCTTTAATGTCATCAAGCTCTCTACCTTATGCATATTAGTCAAGATAACATGATCTTGGATTCACAGGATAAAGTAGTTTTCAGATACAGTCAGCTTTAAAGGAGGGAAACCAACCTCTAAATGAGATGAGAAGGTATTTCTTGGCATCTCTACTTCTGCATACAGGAAAAAAACATCAAAATTGCTGCCTTATTACTCCAATCAAGTAGGCAACATCAGATGCTGATTTACAGAAGTTGCATGTGAAATATTCAAATAAGAATCTTAAAACACTATTCCATGGAACATATGCCACTGCATAAAATTAGCAGTATTTAATATATATGTATAAACAGCAGTCTAACTTCTGTCTTTTGCTCTTGATATTGTATAACATAATTCAAAAATTATTTATCCCAAAGTCCTGTAGGAAGTGTAGACTCAGTCTAATAATCCCTTTCTGGGAATATTTACATTTAAAACTTCTACCTTCAATTTATTATATCGGAACAAAATAAGAAGGGAAACTACAGAGAAAATATACATTAACACAGCTAGACAGAAAGTAGTATCTGTGGAATTTTTGATTTCTGCAATGTAATATTTTGGTTCTTTTATAATATGGCTATGCATTAACACTTCACACTTTTAATCAAAGCAACTGTGAACTTCAGTCTCTGCTTATAATAATGAGTGATATGGCCCAAGACTATTCAGTAGAGTGACAAGGCAGTCAACATTATTTTTTATCTTTAATCTTTGTATTTGGATCTCAGAATTTCTGCATGAAAGAGAAATATTCCAGAATAAACAGAATAAATCAGTATTTTTTTTTATGTTGTGCCCTGTACTGAATTGACATTCTAAAAACTGGTTCCTAAGAAAGGTTACTTACAATCTAATTTAATTTGTATTGTAATGAGTACATTTGGGGAGCCAAGATAATGATGATGTGAAATATAGTTTGACAGAGTTTAAGCAAACTGCTAATAGAAAAGAAATCCAAAGCCACAGAGACATTTAATAATATAGATGAAAAGGGAATCGAGGTTACCTTCTCAAGAGAGGATAAATCATACCTCCATCACTTCAGGTCTTTAGAATACTCAGTGATGCAGCTTTCACTTTCATATCCCACTGTCTTTACCACTAAAAACTACTTTTCCAATGTCTAGCTCGCATGTTCTTTCCTGCAATTGTAATGCTATTACTTCTTATCCTATCTAAATTGTTATAATTCTTTTTAATCCTCTTCTTTTATGTCATAATTTTATATATTTGGAAGTCATCATCATTTATTCTTTCTCTTCTTGCTCAGTTTCTTGATCCAAACTCATTCTTTCAGCTCTACAGTTCTAGGTCACTTTCTGGTCATGTCAAATCCATCTTTGGAGGAGGGCCAACAAGAATGCAAGCAACCTGACATTTGTTACTTGTCTGTAACACTATTTTAACTGAAAGCAGGATGCCAAAACTGAATTAAGTGAAGGACATGAGAGCAAAAATAAGCAGGAGCATGCTCCAACACTGAATGTCTGAATGCAGCATACACTTAGATGCAAGAAACTGCCCCAGCATAACTGAGTGAAGTTGTTCAACTAAGACATTGGAAGAGGAATAATCAAAGCAGGTCAAAAAATAACCATGAGAACAGATCTCATGGTTATGAGAACAGAGGGCAGGTCAACAAGGACGGCAGATCAGTCCCTTCCATGGACTTTGTTCAAAATTCTCCTCATTCTAATCTCATTATAATATCAATACACAACCCCATCCTAGAAGTCACCCACTTCCAAGGAATGGCCACTCCTCACTGAGCATGCTCTATAAATCTCCAATTAACTTGAGAGACTTTCTAAACTAATCAATAACAAAAGTGTGTATGACTAGAGTCACTCAAGGTCCACTGAAATGTAAAAGAAAATATATAAAAGGTGAATTAAGAAGGCTAGAGTAGGGAGGAAGGAGGAACAAGGGAAGGACGAACGAGGGAAGAAAAAGGGGAGAGGAGAGAGGGAAGACTCCATTGTAACTTCTGGATCAGTTGATGAGCTGAACCCCTTTCCTCCCCTCTGGTCAGGATGCTGCTTGAGGAGACTCCTTGAGGTTGAGAGCCCTCTCCCAGCTTCTGGGGTGAGGGATGATTGCGTGTTTGTACCCTAGGCACTAGCTAAGAACCTCATGCTACAGTAGAGAATTTCCTGTACTGACATCTGAAAATTGTTCTCTAAATATTGCATTGGAATAAATCGTGCCATCTGTGAACTTGACTACTTGAAGGTGATGGGACCTACAGTCAACAGACTATTTGTGAACCCAATACTGCCAGAGTTGGGCCTATAGCTTATCACAGTATTTGTGAACTTAATTTGCTGCTTTGAAGGCCATTGGACCTACAGTTGACAGACTGTGAATCTGGTACTGCCAGAGTTGGGCCTATAGTTACCACAGTATTTGATATCCCTATTAAGAGGTGAATCCAGCTGCTTCCAGTCCTTCTAACCTTTGAGGATCAGCTGGAACATGAGCGTTGCCTTCCACGTGCATATTATTACAAATACAGAAATGAAGAACTTCACTGGGTGAGTTACTTTTGCCTTAGCAAATAATCTGCATTCATATGATGGCTTTTGGATCAAGATGAAGTTATTGCAACAATACTCCTGCCTCCTCTGTACATTCACCAAATTGCTGCACTTTATGTTTTCTGAAACACAAGAACAGCACTTTATAACAGCATAACATCAGATGGTAATTGGCTTCTAATAATAGCAGAAAATACAGCTGCTTAGCTGTGCTTTACCTGACGTGACAGCAGGAGGGCAGTCACCTGGTAAATACTGCAAAAGAGATAAGACAGAAATGCAAACCACAAAGAATGACTGACTGCCTTTCCTCCAAAATAGTGATGTGGTTGTTTCAACCACAGTACAGAGATGATGCTAAGAGATAAAGAAGCAAGCACACAGGAACCAATTTCAGCTTGGTTGGTTAGTCAAACATATTCTCTGCAGCATTCAGAAAACATGGACTCATTTCTAAAAAGCCAATGAAGCAATGCAAAGATGCAAATATAAGGAACTGGTCTTTCAGTTCCAGTCATATTTCTTGAAATCAGAGCTGAAATTCAAAGATTTCCAGGTATCAAATACATGTCAGTTAGTGCAGCATGCACTTCAAGAGAACAGAGCAGCAAGGATATTGGAATCTTCTGATCAAGGAGGAAGTGATCTCCACTCAATTTTCCATGCCACTACTTGCACTTTTTTTGCAGCTGCCTCTTCTCACGTGCAGCAATATCCTCCCAGCTCCCCTTCTGAGCACTCAGATACCTGTTGGAGGCTACCAGCCTTTCTCCACTAGACATCTCTGCCCAAGATATCTGGTATTTGTCAGACACACGCAGTAAGAAGGGCAACGTGGCCATATTGCTTCTTTCCTAGATCAGCAAGAGCTTTCTGCTGAATTCACCCAGGTTTAAACCAATGATAGATGTTATCAAAGAAGAGAACAAACAGAACAGAAAACAGAGAAGAACCAGGATAGAGGGAAGGATAATTTCTCCATCTGAAGATATCTTTTTTCTCTTGTGCATTCTGCAGTGATCCCCCTGCCTTTTGAAAAGGACAGCTTAGAGAGAATATAGGACAGGAAGACAACAAAAAGATTACTTTTTCCTCATTTAAGGCAATCTGGGGAGCATTAGCAGAGAATAAGAGCTATGCTGGAGTCTCTTTTTAACCAGAGTCACAGCACTCTGTTGAATGAGATATTGTTCCCTTGTATAGGACAGGGGATAAATTATGGCAGGTATTATTCTTTATAATAACACCATTTATCCTTTAATACACAACATCAACAGCAACAATAATCAGTACAGACATAAAAACAGCAGATTCTAATATTCCCATTTAAATGAACTCATGGAATCAGCATGCTTAAGGCTATACATCTTATCAAAAGCCAGCATGACCTTGGACCACTATAAGCCAACATCTAAATCTTTCAATTGAATCACGAAGTACTCAGAAAAGTGGGGTTTTGACAGTCTTTTGCTCACAGGAAGGTCTCAGCAACACTAAAAACTTATTATACTTCTGTATAGAGCATAAGCACACAGCAGTTTCCAGCACTCGGACAAATCCAAACAGTTCCATTAGTTTTCCTGACTCCTTTAAAATATTTATCAAAACAATAATAAAAAAAAAAACCCTATAGATGGCCACTCAAAGTATTAGGATTAACATATAAGAATAAACGTGGGCAACTCTCAATATCAAAACAGATATTATGAGCACAACAGCACTAACATTTTGAAACTTTTAAAGGTCTGGTATATAGCCATAACTTAGCGTAAGCATGAAAATTGAGCGCTTACAGACTTCTGTTTCAATTTCTTTTCTCCACATTATATAGATCTTGAATCATTTCAATAGGAGCAAATCTAGCACACATTAATAAATGAAAGGTAATGGTGCTAAATTTATCTTGGTTTGGCTTTGACCAGGACAGATTTTGCAGATTTTTCATGTCTTGCTTTCTCTGAGAGACACAATTAAAAGCACTGCTTCCATCTCCTCTCTTGGTGGGGTATTATAATCAGTTACTACTCAACAAATCACAGTCGCAGGTGAGAACATATCACTGTATAACAGAGAGAGTCTCCCTCTTTTTCTCATTAGAAGAGTATATAAGAGTATGTATATATATTGAGCTCAATACTACACTTATCTTCAGTGTGCTGTGACAGTATTCAAGGTCTGTCTTTTGTTTATGTTATTTGGAAAATGCCTTTAATACTTTCTGCTCTTGGGATTTTTAACCTGCTTCACTTACAAATTATTTTATCTATCTTTTTGTTCCCTGAGTCATTTTTGGATTTTTCCCACTGAACTTTCTTCCAGGAGAGAACTTTAATATTTTTATTTACTTCTTTAAGTCAGTTGCCTTGTTTGCCAGAGACCAAATCAAGTTAATAACTTTGCTCATCCTTTCTACTGTTTATATTATTCCTAGCAACTGTATTTTTCAAAAGAAAATTACTCAGGTAAAAATTTTTATGGCCAGGTCAGCTTAACATCCTTTTGTGCAACTTTGTTTATTGTTTATCTATACCATATCTCTAAAAATGCCATCTCTCTAAAATGCCATATCTCTAAAATCAGAGAAAATATCTATGTAATGACTTGGATAATTAAAGAACACAGCAGCTTGGTTTGGCATCTCAGCTGAAGGTCAAAACTATCATTGTCTTAAACTGCATTCTGCACATTCTGATCAAGCTGTCAGAGCTCCTGTATGTGTCCTTCACTGATGAACAGAAGCAGGACTTAGGAAAGGGTAGATAATCAATAGTTGTCACGTACTGCAGCAGTATCTGTGAAGGATGTTTAGGGAAAATAGTTATATGTTTCCTCTCTACCTTCACTGGTTACTTCTGTTTAAAGAACAACTAATGAAACATTGCAGCTCAGAAATACAACATCTGAAAGCAGAAATAAAAATTTGACAGAGAAAATGCCCTGCTTTTTTGCTTGTTTGTGCAGTAGTAATGCATTAACTGTGTTCTATTATTTCATACATTGCAAGAAAGACAAAACACAAATTTTTATTTCAATTAAGTTTCATACCACTACAGTAGGGGTATGAACCACTAAAAAATCATTTAATGAGGTAAGAAAGTTTACATCATAGCCATTTCCTTAGTTAAGATTAACTAGCAAAAAGATACTCCTTTAGTTTCTTAACCTGGGAGCACTTCTACAAGAAAACAGTCTAATGGAGGAAGAGAAATAAAGAAGTCAGCTCTAGTCTAAATTGCAGAGTATTATCTGAGGAACTGAAGAAAAAAAATCTCTATTATATGGAGAAGATGTCAGAGTATAAGCTAAAACAGAATTGAATTATCAGTGGTGATGTAAGGAATTCTATCTGAAACAAAACTACCATGATATAAGAGGACACAATGCTAACAGCTAGCTGGCAGGATCATTAAAATTGGTGCCTGCTTAAATTTCTTTTTCTTTGCTTTTGTCCTTGCTACTTTCTTTGCTACTATAAAAGATGGAGCTACTTTTACAGACACCCTAATAGTTTATACACTGAATATTAGACTCAAGGGAGAAATTGTGATTTCAGGAGTGTACAGCTGAGAGTACAATTCTTCAGCACAGTTACAGTGATAAAGACCAGGGTAATTATCACTGATATAGTTCAACTGTTTATCAATTTTTATTACTTTAAGAAACAGCTGTAATGCACACTTACAAATTAGCATATACTGATTAAAAAAATATAAGGACACTGCACCAGTATAACTTTTTCTTTCTGGCCTGGCTGATTGATGAGAACACTTCTGTCCTGGAGGTACCTCCACTTATGTACTTGAATTCATAATGGAAAAATGTTAGGAAGAAGATTTGCACACTTTTTCTCTTGTCCTTAGAATCCTGTAGCCAGCTTTTCTAGGATCATAAATCAGTTTTAAGTATCATGCTGAGAACTTTTATAACAATAATAAATTTCACCAGGGAATCTGTACTGTTTTGGTAATTCACAATTAATTTAAGTGGTAAATTAATTTGAAGGTTAAGTATTTTAGCAAAACACTTTGCCAGATCAAGTGTCAAAATTAGCATTATAGATCACAATCTTTTTTTTTCATTAGGTATGAAGTGCGTACTTGCAGTGCCCAGTCATTATGAAAGGATAACCATGAAAGTCTTCTTCTTTCCCCCAAGTTTTAGAAAAACAAATTACTCTAAGTAGGTTGACCAAAGCCATGAAATTAGTTAAAAAGGAATACCTTTCAGAATGAAAATATTCAGAGAGAACGTGGGTCCACTAGTGAATCGGGTGGGCACCCTGGTTACGGAAAACAGGGACAAAGCAGAGCTGCTGAATGCTGCCTTTGCTTCTG
>JAVCKT010023766.1:0-10268 GCA_032273925.1 Rhynchotus rufescens
CCTCCCGCCGCCGGCCCCGCCCGGCCCCGCGGCGGCTCCCGCTGCGGCTCCGCTTCCCCGCGCCGGCCGCTGCGGCTCCTTCTTTTATTGACATCAAGAGCGAGGAACAAGTGGCAGCGACGCGCGTGTCGCGCGCGAAGTGACCGGGCGCGAGGGGCACTGCTCGGGAGCCGCCTCGGACACAGGCTCCGCTCCAGCCCCTGCTCCCACGGCCAGCAGCTCCCGGGGCACAGCCGGGCCCTCACCCTGCAAGCACCCGGCAGCACCCCCGGGCCCAGCACTGGGGGCGGAGGAGGCTCTGCCCCCTCTCCATCCCTCTAATCTCTCTTCTACAAAGCCCCCTCCCTCACAGCTCCTTCTACTGCCCCCCTGCCCCAGGGCAGCACCTTAAATAAGGTTTCCTGGGGACTAGGGCACCCTCAACCCCACACCCAGCTGCCCCACTGCTACAGAGCAGCACAGACTGCCCTGCCCTTACCCACACCAGGGCTCAGCTGCCCCCAGCCCTCAAAGCAGCAGCCCTGACTGAGGTCTTAGCAGAGCTGGGGACAAAAAACTGCCCTGAGCCCAGGGCCTGTAGCACCCCCTGGAAGCCCCTGCCTAGGTCCTGCCCCATCCATGCTCAAGGGAGCAAGAAATGCAGCTCCTGGCTAGTTCTGCAGCACACTAGGAACCCGGAGAGCTGCAGGGAAGGGGAAGCTCAGGAGTCTGCATAGGGAAGGAGGCCTTGGAGCCGGTCCGAGGAGCTTCCCCTTGAGCCAGGCTCAGCTCCAGCTGCTCCTCCCCAGGGCTGGCACAGGCCGCAGGGTCACTCTTGCATCAGGCTGTTGATCTTGGTGAGCAGCACGTCTGTCTCGGACTCTGTGGGGGCAGAGAGAATGAGAACAGTCAGTGCAGGCAGCTGGTTCTCCTGCAGAGGCTGGTAGAGCGACCTGGAAAGCAGGTCTGAGAAGGCTGGGGGTATGTGGGGTTCCCCAGCACTATCCCACAGGATGGGCTGGACAGGAGTTCCCAGGGCTGGGATTCCCTTCCCAGTCCCAGCCATCCCAAACAGCTCCACCCCATTCTGCAGGAGCTGCCGGGCAGCAGGGCCGGCTCTGCAGGCAGGGGGCAGCTCATGTCCACATGCTGTTACCTGCTGCTTGTCTTCTCTTGGAGCATTTCCTAGGAGAAAGAAGAGGATCCATGTCAGTCTAGAACAGGGATTAAGTCTGCACCCTCCCACGGGGTCCTGCAGAACCTCTTGTCCCCCAGGATGCTGCTCTCAGGACCTAGTGCCACTGGTGAAGGAGCAGGTCACAGTCCAGCACCCTCCAACTCCAATACATCAAGTCCTGCAGTGCAGAGTCAGCTGGTGAGTGGAGCCATAGGCATCCAGCAGCTTGAAGAGGGGCCAGGCTAGATATTCAGCTGCAACCTTGTGATAAAAACTCCCTCCCATACACTTCTGTGTCACTAACAGCCAGACAGGAGCAGACTCCCAGGATCTGAGTCCAGAAACGGGCAGCGGCAGCTGGTACCATGGGCCTGGGTGCAGCCCAAGCACCAGGGCACATTGCAGCATCCCCTAACAGGCCTGCCCAGGAAAGGCAAAAGGGCCAGACTTACTTCACCAGGAGGAAGGCCCACATGATCATGAGGAAGGAGACGCAGTCTGCAACGATCCAGATCATCAGGTAGGTGCTGCTGGGCTGCAGGGCAACAAGACAGGCAATAAGGACCAGCCAGGGGCTGGTGGCACAGCCCTAACTGCTCTGCCAGCCTGTCCTGCACAGGGCCCGTTCCCATGCTAACCCCTCCCAGCACAGCACTGTGCTAAACCCACCCTCCCTCCAGACAGCCACTGCACAAGGAGACCTGCAGCTTCCTGGGGCACAGGCCTGCCACAAGCTAGAGCCTCAGAGCAAGGCCTGTGAAGGATGGAGGGGTCACTTACCAGCAGCCAGATGGGGTGTTCCATCTCCTTCAGCACCTGGCAGGCGTTGGTGGTGACGGAGCTCACCCCAGCACACCAGAGCACCGAGAAGAGCCAGGGCTGATTCACCACGTACAGGTTGACGGAGACGTTGTCCTGGCGGTACTGCCTGCGGAGGGACGGTGGCAGTGAGTGGCAGACAGCGGGGTGCCAGCACACTCAGCTTGCAGCGGCCTGCACGCCTGGGACGCGATCCAGCTCCTGCAGCCACGTGGTGCTGCTGGAGAGCCACATCCAGGGCAGATTTGCTGGCAGTGCTAAGGACTGCAGCCAGCTCCATCCCTTGCACCAGCCCTGCTTGATGAGGCATGCTGGTCCACTAGGCTGGAGCGTATCCCCTGTTCCTCCCCGCGCTGTGTCAGTGCTCAGCCTTGGCTGCTCACCTCTGCTGGACACTGGGACAGAGCTGAGGTCGTGCTTACAGGACCCAGACACAGTGCTCTCACCTGATCTCCTCGGAGCTCATGTCCTGGTAGGGCAGGTTAACATGCAGCAGCGGCTCCTTCTCATCCTGGAGTCTCTTCCGGCCATAAACCTGCTGGACGCCTGGGACTTGCTGCTTGACTTGCTCCCTGAATCCATCTGGCAGCCAGAGGATCTAGACAGGAGCCAGAGAAGACACCATCCATCAGAAGTTTGTGTTGCTCAGATGTTTCTTTACTGGCTAGAAACACACAGCCTGCTCAGACAGCTGCTTCCTGCCCCCTCTCCATGTGTCTGCTCAGCTCTTCCATAAGCATCTCATCCAGGACAGCCTAAGGACTTGTCCCAGCCAACAGATAAACACAAAAGATGCCACTTAAGGGCAAAAATAGTCCCAGCCTAAGAAAGCTGCAGCAAGACAGTTATGTCCTTTTGAGATCCTCACACGGATCTATAAGAGCATCCATTTGGCTCCAGTCCTGCAGCAAGAACACACCTTGAATCAGCAATAGGGTACAAGCCTTGGCAATAAACCCCTCCTGCCTGGAATTCCAAAAAGCCAAGAGGGAAAGTGCTCTTGGGTGCTAACTCATCCCCTCGGGGCACCAAGTCTTCAGCTGCAGAGGTTGGCTGAAGTGCAAGGAAAGGCAGGAGGCTGTAGCCAAAGGCAGGGAGCTGCAGACGCAGGGGTGGAATGGTGGAGAGAGGGCAGGGCTGCAGAGAAGTGGAAACCCCAGCTTTGTTTCCTGCTCTCACTAGCAACCCTCCCTATTGAGTCACTGTTTACACATTGGGGTGGCAAGCACTGGGGAACCAGAGTATTGGGAGGGTTCTGAAGCTTCAGGTATTAACCCTTAACAGACAATTATTATTTTTTTAAAAAGCTAGATAGCTCCATGATCTCCTTACAGGAGATGCTGTAAAGCTACCAAGCCCGAGGTTGGCAACTAGCTATTCCAAGTCTCTTGTGTGCCAGGGAGCCCTACAAGGAAGCATATGGGAAATGGGGAGTTAGGGGTTAACAAGGATACTCAGCAGGGTTGGCAGGCAGGACTCCACTGTGACAGGGCCCAGCAGCCACGTTACCTGCTGCAGGGGGATGCCTGACTGCAGGATCGTGTCCAGCGTGGCATTGACAAAGCTCTGGTAGTCGCTGTGGTTCTCAGGCCGGAGGTCAAACATGATGGAGATGTTGCTGTGCTTGGCCACCTCCAGCACCTCTTCCAGGGACGGGATCTTCTGCTTACTCGCCTGCTTGCGGTCGCCAGCAGAGAGACTCTGCACAGTGGAAAACGGCCTCCGCTGCAAGGGTGAGGCCCAGTTAGCCAGCACAGGCAGAGCCTGCAAGCCCCCAGCTCCCAAACTGGTACCTGACTCAGGCTCCCCAGCCTCCCACACTGTCCTTCCAGTGTGGAGAAGCATGGGATGGGGCTCCTTCCCCTGCACACCCAGTACATATTCCCTGCTCTGCACAGACAGCCCCATTCAAGCAGCCCCAGCACCTGTGGGCATTCAGAGCAGCTCAGCAGTTCATTAGTCACCTTTTGCAAGCTGAGTTGCTCCAGCCTCCTCCAAGTCCAGGCAGGCCGTGCTGCTCGGAGCAAACCCTGGCCAAGTGCATGAGCCAGCTCCCCTCAAACCTGCCTCTTCTGTGACTCAGCTGAGGAGTCACAACAAACCCCAGCTGCAGCAGCCAGCTTGGGGTGTAACTGTACCCACGTGCAGCTCTGCAAGCGCTTCTGTACCTTGTCCAGGTATCTGCCAGGACCAGCACTGCAAAGGGAACATCCCCTATGGATCCCACTTCACCCATCCCTGACCAGGCACCCCAGGGGCACCCTGACCTCCAGGAACCAGCTGCCAGCATCCAGCTGCTGCAGGTCTGTCCAGTTGAAGGCGGTGCTGTTGAGCGAGGCTCTCTCAGGGAACACATCCTGCACGTTGGTGGTCCGGGTGAGCTTCTCATCATGCATGAGGAACGGGACCCCATCAGCACTAGCAGAGGAGCAGAGACAGATCGTTGATGTTGCAGGTTGGTTGCTTCCTAACACTGCCCTAGCTCCTAGTATCCTGGGGAGGCTGCTCCCCTCAGGCTTCCCTGTTGGACCTTTGCACAAAGATCTGAGTGCCTGGAAAGCACAAAGAACCAGGAGGCTAAGCCATGAACCACGAGGTTCCTCACTCACTGCAACAGTTGGGGGATTACAAGAGATAAGAGCCCAGGGTCTGCCCTCCCAGCAGTGTCTTTACCCTCCCAGTACCTCCTTTCTGATGCACTGGAAGGCAACATCAGTGGAAAGAGGAGAACCCAAGCTCCTCCCCCGGTCACTGGTGCACCAGACTGGAGCCAGACCCATACAGGAAAAGGGGGAAATGGAAGAGCCCTGCGAGCAGAGCTATCTCTAAATGCAGGCTCTTAGTTTTTCAGATCTGTTTCCATGCACCCCACGAGTAAGGGATGTCCCTGGATACAGGCTGCTCCTCCCCAGGCCCCTGCTGCCCCCTTACCTCACCATGACGTCCGTCTCAAAGACCTGCACGTCGCAGCCCACCGCCTTGTGCAGCGACATGAGCGTGTTCTCAGGTGCCAGCTGTAAAAGCAGCAGAGTCAGGGCAGAGGGCACAGGTGCCAATCCTGCCAAGCCACGCACAGCACCCAACAGCTCGGCAGCCCTAGGTGCTACCAGACTAGGCTGCGTGGTGCCAGACTGGCGCTGTGCGAGATCCAGGAGGGCTGGCCACAGGCAGCCCCGCTGTGCAGCCCATGTTTTCCAGCCCCCACTGTGCAGCCCTGCTTTCTGCAGAGAATTGCATGCGTTGAGTCTGGTAGAGCTCAGCAAGAGGTTCTGCCCTGCAGGCTGCTGCACCCACCCTCCTCACCCACACACCCTCCAGCCTGCACCAGTAGGGTCTGATGGGTGTCCTGCAGCCAGGACAGCCTGCTCCGCTCCAGCACGAGATGGTGGGTGCTGCTCACTCACCATCGGGGCCCCTCGGTGGCCCACCAGGGCTGGCTTGGGGGGCAGCTGGTTCTCCTCCATGATGCAGGGGGAGGTAATCATCAGGGGAGACAGGTACAGGGCAACCATCACTGCGCTGTACATGAGCAGCAGGAACACTTTGAGACCTATGGATAGGCATGGAGAGAGAAGTGAGGGTGAAGCACAAGGGAAGCATTTTGCAGGTCCTTAAGAATAAGCCAGGGCTGCTTCCACTGGCATTAACCTGTGGGCATCCCCAGCATCGCCATCAAGAGCAGCACACATTCTCTCTCTGCCTATTATGTCCTTTCACCCACACCAGGCTTCAGCAGGACTCAGTCTGCTATTTGTGCACCTCCTTCAGCTGCAAAACAGCCAGGGCTGAAGCTGCAAGGGCTGGGCATGAGAAATATCAAGTAAGAGCAGGTGTGATGACACTGCTGCCAGCCTGTGAGCCCTGGGACCTGTTCCCTCTGCACACCCCTACCACCGTGCTGCCAGTGCCGCTGGCTGGGTGGCAGGAACCTGGGTGCCCAGCACAAGTCAAGTGGAGGTGGAGACCTTGCAGGGTACCTGCGTTGCGGCTGTGGTAGATGAAGCTGGCCAGGGGCCAGGCAAGGAGCGTCATTCCCCCCACGACGCCGAGGTGCAGGAAGGGACCCGTTGCCTGTGGAGGCAAAGGCAGCGTCAGCCAGCTCCAGCTCAGCCCTGTCCCCAATAGCCAAGTGCCTCCTGGCTAAGGAGCCAGCACTGTAGCCAGCACCCATGGAAGAACCACAGGACCAGGCGAGGACTGGATTCCAGGAGGGGATGAACAGGCTCCCCACTCTCTTCCAGGCACTGTTTGTCATCCCAGCTGCAGCAGGGTCGGGGGCACCTCGCCTGGCCAGGCAGAGGCCGGTCCCAGCTGCAGTGAGGAGTTAGCTCCCAACAGCACACGGCTGTGCCAGGGTCCCACTCCCCACCCCGCATCTTGTCCCCAGATGGCTGCAGCGAGGGAGTCTCTGGTATCGAGGTGACTCACCTGCAAGGAGATGTGAGCACTTCTCCACTCCTCCGCCCACTTTATTCCCAGGCCTGTGAAGGCTGCAGCCACCACCAGGGCTGTTAGAATCAGCAGGCTCTGCAGGGCACAAGGCATTAGGGGGATGCAGGGGCGACGTTCAGGCCAGCTGGGCACTGACTGCTGCCAGCTCTTCTTGGCAGGGCAGGCAAGTCCCCAATGCCTCCCTCCTGCACACCCTGCAACCCCAAGACCTACAACATACAAGCAGGGCAGGCAGCACCTCCCTGCACCCCCAGCCTCTCACCTTGTGCACCCAGTGCAGCTTCAAGGGCTGCCCGCAGAGCTGCAAGCACAAAGCAAGGGCCTGCGGGACGAACAGGACAACATCAGAACAAGGCTTCACCCCACACCTCAGCCTGGGGGCATAGGTCCCCTCCTGCCACAGGAGGGATCCCAGGCCCCCCTCAGGCCCGGCTGGCAGAGCTCCTGCAGGCTGGATGATCTCTGCATAGGATACAGTGTCCAGCTCATGCCCAGTGGTGCTCACCAGCAGCATGGCCGAGTAGGTGATCAGCACCGCTGTGGCTATGAGCAGGACCAGGGACCAGTCGAGCCACAGCTTCCTCTGCTTGAAGATGAACCTGTGAATAGTGAAGGGGATGGTCAGTGGCACAGAGGAGATGCGGCGAGCAGGGCTGGATTTGGGGTGCTACTCACTCATTGAAGTTGTGGAAATCATTGAGGATGACAATGGCAAAGTACAGCCACACCAGCGTGAAGAGGAAGACGCAGAAGAGGAAGAGGAACCAGCTGCAGTCGCACTGAAAGCCAGAGAGGTGTCAACTAAGCACATACCTGCCGGCCACCAGCTCGCTATTGGGTGACGATACCCTGAGGGGCACCCAGCCCGTGGCAGACACTGGCAGGGAAGTGCTGAGCTCTGCTGATGCTCCAGAGAGCTCTCTTGGCTGGACCTACCATGAAGGAAGAGGGTCCAGCATCTCCTGCAAGATGCTGCTGTTGGGGACAGACCCATGGCTGGAATAGCCTCTGTGCCCACACAGTGCCCCTGGCAGGGGGCAGGAAGACACTTCCACATCCAAGTTATCCGGGCCATCTGTGGACTAAGGGTGGACCAGCTGGATCAGAGGGTCAGTGCTGAGACGTGCTGTGACTTGGGTGGCATTCATGAGTCTGGGGACAGTCCTGCCTGGCCAGCTTGGGCTGGGTCCAGCTCCAGGGTCCTCCAGCCCCCAGCACACAGGGCAGCAAAGGGTGTCGCAGGTGCTGAGCAGGGCAGCTGGCAGCCTGCCCGAGCTTGCGCATTCCAGGCAAGACGGGACAAGCAGCAGCAGAGCCGCTCCCACGGGAGTGGGAGACCTCAGAGAATCCCATGGCCTCACCCCTCGGAGGTTACAAATTACCAGGGACACCCCTGCCAGCACCTGCTTTGGTGGGGACCACATGCCACCCGGGAACGGTGCCTCCCACGTGCCTGGCCAGGGACGCTGTGCCTGGGACCTGCCCGCCACACTCAGCCCACGGGAAGCTGCAGGACTCCGCTGCGGGCACATGGGTCCCCTGCAAGGGACATCCCTGCAGCAGGGCCCTTCCCCAGGCTGGCCTCGTCGGGCGCCCCTCCTGGCATCACCTTGGTGGTTCTCAGGCCCTTCCTCTTCTCCTTGGCGCTGATCCAGCGGCAGCTGTAGAGGCAGAGCAGGCAGGTGGCGCAGGGCCGGCAGCAGCCGGGCAGCTCGGCCATGGTGCCGTGTCGGGCCGGGCCGGCAGCTCACGGGTCCTGTGGGGATGCACCAGGGGGTCAGCACAGACGTCCCCACGACGGGACAGGGCACCGCAGGGCGCTACCGCAGGGCCCTGAGCTGCAGCAGCCCCAGTGTCCCTACCCCGGCGTGGGGCAGACATGGGGACCCCTTTGCAGCCTCCCCGCAGGTGAGGGCAGGGCTGGGCGGTCCCGGTGCTGTGACACACACCGGGAATCCACACAGCCCAGGGCAGCCTGCAGTGTGTTCCCAGCCCTGGAAGCGCCTGGCCTCTCTCCTGAGCCCGGGAAGCCGCTGGCCCCGGGTGCACGCAGCAGCCCTCCGGAGGCTCTGCAAGCAAGGGGCCTCCAAGGGGCCTGCAGGAGCTGCAGCCAGCAGCTCTGCCTCTCTGTGCAACAGCTCCAGAAGGGAAATGCCTGACCTGCCCCGGGAGGGGTCCCAAGACTGGATCTGGATCACACTACAGCAACGGTCAGCATCACAACAGCACTGGAGGGGAGTGAGCAGCGAGATTCCCAGCGCCAGGAATGCCAGGCAGCACCTCCCTCCAGTCACCCCCAGGAGCCCCACATCCACTACCACCTTGTGCCAGCCCCTCTGAGGGCCTGCAACCCCCATCCCTCTCCTGTCACTCCAAACAAGTCACTGCTCCTGTCCCCTGAGCCAGGCTCCCAACCCGCTGGGGCTGGCTCCAGCGCTGGACGCGAGGCCCGGGAGGCCACATCCTGCCCAAGCTGGCAGCACAAGCACGTCCAGCAGGTCCCTCCCAACGTGCTGACACAAACACCCTGGGGTCCCCCACGCAGCCCTTGGTTTTCCAGCATGGCCTGCCCCAACCCCAGGCCTTGGGGATGGCACTGGCAGGGGACACACAGCACAGTCGGTGCCACCTCTGCCATCCCCCACCATGCAGAGAGTCAGCCAGGGGCCACGCTCCATCCCCAGCCGCTCCAGTGAGGTGGCCCGAACAGAAGAGCAGCAATCCATGGGACCGGCCCTCGCAGGCGCCCAGCTACAAGCTCGTACCCATGGTGCTGGTGGGAGTAGGAGGTGGCGCGTCCCCCGGGCAGCAGCCTCGGCCAGCAGCTCCTGGGACTGCTTCCCATCCCCACGCAGCCGCCCACGCAGGGCAAGCACTAGTGCCTGCAGCTGCACAGGGCAGCCTGGCCTTCCCGCTCCCAGGAGGATGCAACATGCAGTGGGAAGGAGCATGGGCACCGTCCAGACATCGTGGCCAGGTCGGCCACAGCTCTGCGGGGCGCTGCTGGCAAGAGCCCAGCCCTAGCAAGGTGCCAGGGGCACAGCCCGGCCACATGCAGCTCCCCACGGCTGCTGCAGCATCTGGGGCAGCGCAGGGGGAAACGCCACCCTGCCCCGAGCCCCCCGGCAGCAGCAGCACCAGCAGCTGCCCTGCAAGCCCCCTGCTCAGGGCACCACTGGGCTGGCTGTGCTGCAGAGCCTGCTCAGCCTCCACCACGGCTTGGGGGGCACAAACAGGGAGCCCTCCTGAGGCAGCTGCTGCCAACCCCCCCAGGCACCCCGTGGAGCCCAGCGCGGGGGGCACAGGGTGCCGGGAGGGCTCCCGCACCTGCTGCCACAGCACTTTGCAGCTCGCAGCCCAGCAGGGACCTTGGTGGCCCAGGGGACAACCAGGTGGCTGAGGGCAGCGCTGGGGACAGGGGGGACAGCCTGCCTGCTGTGCAAGGTCCCCTGGTGAGCTCAGCTGGCACCAAGCACCATCCCTGCACCCAGGCCCACGTGGGCACCCGCTGACCCTGCAGGAACGGGACTCACAGGACACCCCAGTGCAGCCCTTGCACCCACTGAGGGGCACCCACCACCCACAGAGGGGGCACCCACCCCGGCCTCCCCGTCCCCCTCCTCCGGGGCAGCACAGGCAGCCCCTCTCCCTGCTCAGCAGGGAGGGGATTCCACCCCGTCTTGCCCCTCTCCCCCAGCTCCCTTGGGCCTTCCCAAGGCACAGGACGGCATTCCCGGGGCGGCGAGCCAAGCAGGGGGGATGTACCTGCTCGCAGCAGTGTCCGGGTGCCGCCGCCGCCGCCGCGCAGGTGAGCGCCGGGCCGCGTGCCGCCGCCGCGCAC
>JAVCKT010023767.1:0-17265 GCA_032273925.1 Rhynchotus rufescens
ACTTCTCTGCCAGCTGTCTAATTGTCATGATGTGGGAATGCTACCTTCCTCAGAGAAGGTGAAAGTCTTAGAAATGTTTCTGCCTCATCCACACTATGTTCACTCTGAAAGGGCTCTAGTTTTCTTGAGAGTGCCCAAGCTAGTGTGCTTGCTTATTTTCCTGCCCAAGGCATCCAATTTAGTTCAGGTCTGCAGAGATCAAACAGAAGGTCTGAGACTAAAGAAAAGGTGAAGTCTAGGATTTCTAGATTGTCCTTTCTATGATTCTCTAGAAAAATATACTTACAGATGTTAAAATAACAAGGAACCAAGTCCTCTCTGTTTCTCCAGGCAACTTCAATGATGGTTAAAGCTTATCTGATAGAGAAACATGAAAATAACATAGGACTGCTTGAGAAGATATGTTACTTTGAATTGCCACATTTATAGTTCTGGTTTCATTTTCAGAGGAGTTGGGTTTTTATGGAGGGAAAGAGTAGCTAGGAGTTTGAAGGTGGATATGCAGCTTAAATGATGATCTTATTCATTTAAGTCTCACATAAAGATGTTTGGATTTAGAGGTAGATACCAAAGGCTTCAACTCATCCACAAGCCATGGATTTCTCCAGTCTTATCCATAGCAATCTGCCAAGACCTGAAGTACACAGGAGAGAATTCAGGACTATTTTATATCTTGTTTCCTGAGACACTTAAAAAAATGTTTGTGAAAAAAAAAAAAAAAGACAATTATGTGAGATGATCCTTGCTATACTTTTTAGTTTACTAGTAATTTACTAAAATATCTCTGTGGCTTAAAATCTTTAATGCTTTTATGAATATCATTTGTAATTACATTACTAGCATCTGCTGCTAACACATTATAGGTTTAATCCTTAGCAATGAGTTTCTCACCACCGTGACTCTCCATTTTGGTTGTTTTCTATGACTATATTATTTTAAATGTTGAATTCCCTGCTTTTAGTTTTCTTAAATAATGTCTTAGATAAGTGGTTCTTATATAATTTTATTGTAAATATTAGGTCAGAGTGAAGCATAATAAGGAATCTTATTATGGATTATGATCAGAGTTTGTGAGTTGAAAATAATTTTGACTTTCATCTCAATTTTCCTTTCACAAGAGAGAGCTGCAAGTGCTGAGAGCAAGTCTGGGTGCCCAAATGGAAAAGCAGAAGGAAGTGAATGAGTAAACAGGTTGCCTGTGAACAATAAAGATAGAAGAAAGGGCACATGCAAAGTCTGAAGAGCAATGTCAGGTGCTTAGAGAAAAGGGTATGTTAATTCCAGAGGGTGCTGAGAACGAGATGCAGAGAACATTGAGAAAAGGTTAGAATCATGATGGGTAACGCTAGAGGTGTGCAAGTTCAAATAAAATGTCAGATGAGTAGCTGTAATTATTGATATTAATAAAATTAAGATAGAAATTCTTGTTAAAATTATTTGCTGGGCTTTGATTTTTGCTATAATAATATCTACTTTTTTTAAATATCTACTCACTGTTAAGTCCTGAGACAGAGGCAAATAGTAATGAAAAATAGAGAATAACTGTGAAATTCTTAAAAAAATATATATAAAAAGGAGTTTAACTACTAAGTGGACAGCAGTTCGATTTTTAACTGGTGAAATGTTTTCTTCTTATTCCTACAGTGGAACTTTTGAAACAGCAGATTTTGAGCTAAGTTTGAGCAAATATAAGCAAACAGCATAAAACATTTTCTTCTGCTGAAGTTTAGTTTGCTCAAACAACAGATGAAATGAGTCACATTTTCATTTGAAGCCTAAGAAATCTGTGTCCTTGACTAAATGGTAATCTAAATAATGAATTAAGTGGAAAAATATTAATGATAGGAAATTCCTTGATTAAGAGCTCTGTTGAGAGTCTGAGTGGCCAATTTCTGAAACACTCCAAAGTTCAACCATCCTACAGCCTATTTCTATTCTAGAAAAAATAGTTAAGTAGTGAAAAGCTGCAAGTGATCATTTAATAAAATGATGTTCATCATATATGATAATGTTTAATGCATCAGTGTCTCAAGAAACTTCAGTGGCTGCTTTCAAAAGGAATCGTTATAGGATTCTTCCTGACAATGTAAATTAACCTCAGACAGCAGAATGTCTTCACCAAATCACTGAGATTTATAGTTATGAGGTACGAATTAGCAAACTTTTTGTAGAAGAGCTTTTGGAATACCTGAGGCAGCAGTTTCCTTGAAAAAGGACCAGTTCCCACACTTTGGTGGATCAGCTGCCCATAGAGGACACTATAGGGAACATATCACAAAACATCAGCAAACAATCCCCTAGCTGTAAGCACAACTACTTTCTCAGCATAACTACAAGACCACCACTACAGGTATTCCCAGTCACACTGATATGCTTGGTAATACGGCAACTTTTCAAAGAACCCTGCACAGCGCACGTATACTCATTTAAAAATATATAAATAAATAAATAATAAAACAAGCCAAATAGAGATGAATTTAAATTTGAAAGTGACTCTTCAATAAATAAATCAAATAAAAATTCTCTGTTCAACACATACTAATATTAACCTAAAAATCCTTCTAGAATTGTAAAATGCATAAACATTTGAATCATGCTATAAAATTTCTAATCCCTGGGCAAAAAAACCCTTTTTCTCTGTGCACAACTGGAACAGCTTGATGATGGCAATCCTTGTAAAACAAATGTTGAGAAACATATATAGTTTTCCCTTGTTGCTAATTCTGTAAATGCTTGTATTAAAAATGTTCTGGTCTTTTATTTCTAGGGTCACTCATCTGCAGTTGGAATCAGAGAAAAGATTATTGCTAAGTGTGTTTTCAAAGAGTATCAGAGATTTAGTCATTTAATTCCCATTATAGGCAATATATTTGAAAAGTTTTGTGACCTTCAGGTTAGAATATATGGGTTAATGTGTATCTTCATTTTCTTTCTAAAGATTTCTCATCTTTTCTCAGGAAAATGCCTTTAGAAAATCATAGTAAGTAGGAACATCATCAACATGATCAGACATTTTCTGACATGGAAAGACTTTGTAAGGTTAGAAAGCTAAAAGTATTGCACAAAACAGTGCAGAAAAATGGAGCCATTTCACAACACCACAGTTCTTGCTGCTTGTCCATATTGGAAGTTTTTTAGCTTTACCCTAGGATGTCTTTTGCACCACATATCTAAGAATGTGCATGTAACACTCCTGGTAAGCAGTTTTAAGGGTTAAGAAACATGTAAACTCTCCTACTTATTTATGGAAAAAATCAACACAGAGACAAATTCTACCTTGACCTTATGTTCTTTGTTTATGTGCTAGTGACTTTCCATAGGCTTCATCAGCTCTAGGCAGGGAGAGTGTTGGGCTCCAGGATCTGAGTTCATCATGAGAGACTGGGGCCACTGTGCAAAGGCTGAGGCACACAATGGCCAAGCAACTACCTCCAGTGCTTGTGTCTCCTTTCCTCTGTCTTCAGAGGAAGGCTTAGACCTGTTCAAACTGTAAGTCAAGGTGCGCTTTCTCCTACTGTATGTGCAAGACACCCAAGAGCTTATGAGATTTTTCTTATTACTAGCAAAGAAAAAAATTTCCATCATGCAGATGACACAAGATCAGCATATCACTCACAGTGTGCAAAAATCATCCTTCCTAAACTGGACTAGCTAAGATGTAGATGTCTACTGATCCCTGATGACCTATTTTCCCTATACACTGAACAAGGAACATGATGTAGATTAGAGTGTGTTCATCCACCTTCTTCCGGATTGCTGGACTAGGACATCACTAGGTGTCTACTCCTTCCTGCTGAACTTAGGAGGTGTCTAAATGGCTGGATGTCTAGGAGGGATAGTATATGTTTTAGCATTCAAAGCATGTCAGTATTGTAAGATACTTACTGTTATGTTTCAGACATCTGGGTGTTTTTGAGACTGAAAACTGGAGACATTACAGCTACTCTAACTCATTCTGATGGAGGTACTGGTCCCTTTGCTATAATGGTAAGGAATAGCAGAGGAGACCAAGACAGAAATCATAATAATTCTGTATTTTCACCTATTTATAAGGAGTAGCATATTAAATATCTGTCCTGGCCAAAGTCAAAAGAGTACTGATATTTGAGTATGAGTAAGTTCAAA
This sequence comes from Rhynchotus rufescens, assembly GCA_032273925.1. NCBI lineage: Eukaryota > Metazoa > Chordata > Aves > Tinamiformes > Tinamidae > Rhynchotus > Rhynchotus rufescens. Next base: position 4,126 of record JAVCKT010023767.1, read on the forward strand.
TCCATTGCTTTGCAGCAGTTGGCTAGAATTATTTGCCAAAATATATTGTGAATAATATATATTTTTAAGCAGCTCATGAGAACCTTATGAACAGAAGAGGCTAACTTTAAATTAGTTATTTGCTTCACATTATTGGCTTAGCCTCAAATGATGATTTAATTAAGAACTTACATATATCTGTATAAGGTACCAAAATTCAAGACAGATTCATTTCTTGCTTTCCATATCTGCATTCCTATTCTTGCTCCCATGCAGATAGAAATATTTCTCTCATCATCAGATTAGTTTCCTTTCAATGCTAATTTCCTGTGAGCTTATATTAAACAGTCATTCATTAGTATTCTGTATGCCACATAAGCATGCAGTACAGTATCTATTTTTCACAAACTAGCAGCTGGAAAAGAAAGAAAGATTCAGCAATGAAATATTTCAAAATGTTTTGTCAAAGGAATATGTGGGACTATCCTTGATATGAGTCCAAAAAAAAAAGAAAAAAAAATCTGTAGTAACAAGTATAGATAAAACAAAAAGCACAGAAAGAAAATGACTGGCCAGAAAAGATAGCCTTTAACAATTCTTATAGTGGGATGCAATTACTACAAAAAATTGTATTATTCAGATCATGGTCTTTACTCTCTGACAAACTCCCTAAAGCATCTGCTACAAATCCTAGCAAATGACATGCCAGAGCTTTGTGGCTGACAGTGATAGTCTTCAATTGTCCTAACATGCATAAGAGATCTGTGGTCAAAGGGACATTCTGCAGAGATCTGCAGAAATCTTTCTTAGCCCTAGTTGGTCACTTTTGTCCTCTTGTTCATATATTTCTGATCTTAGAAAGAGAAGAGACAAGGATCTGTGCCATGATGTCTCATGTCCTTCACCAGGGAACAGCTAGTTCTGGAAAAGGCAACGTCACCGAGGAGGTCCTGGGAGCACATTTTCCCTGTGGAGAGAGACTTCAGGGAAAGCTTCTAGGTTACAGGCCAGCCGGATGAGCCCTGAGGGACAATCTGCATGGGGAACCTTTGAGGCTGAGATTGGCCAACCTGAGAGAAACACAGCATGAGGATGTCCAATTAGGCTACAAAAGCAAATCAACCTTCAAAAGAAGTGGCTCATTGTAACTCCTGTTAGTTAAGATTAGCTGCTGTGCTCAAAGGAGCATGAAGACACAAACGAAAGGAACAACAGCTCTCGCTTCTGCTTGGACTCTGCACAAATGCCCTCAGATCTGGATGCCTGTGCAATCACTGCTGGTTGCTGTGAAGTCTGTGCTTTACAAGAGAGAGTATCCCTTCCTTATACAAACTTTACTGCAGACTACATGGACCCATTCAGCCTCATGACTAAATTTGACTTGAAAATGTTACTTTGTGAGCTGGATCACTACAGGGTTTCTTTTTAAAACTGTATATGTAAAAAGCCATTTAAGCGACCTACAGAGCTGCTGATAAACTGAATACAGCTGTAGTAGATGGCATTGATTCTAAGGCCGAGAGGACAGTACTTTATATACAATACAGGGGGCTCATTATGTCTGCCTTAGGGGAATAGAAAGAATGTCTGGATGTAGCAGTTAGCTATAGGTACCTCCAAAGCATAGACTGCCAGGCCATTATAGCTAGTGCCTGAAGCCTAATATTGCTCAGGTAGCTTCCATCTGTACCCAACAATTCATTACAATGTGCTCAGACGTATATTACACCACATGAGCTGGCTATATCTCTCTTCAAATAAGCTCATAAACTGATGGAGATGTGACAGAGAATTTGTGCTGCATTCATTGTATGCAAAATTGCTCTTTCCCATTGTAGTCTTTACAATACTTGTCTGACAGTTCTATACCATTACTTTCAGCTTGAAGCTGTCCCATTCCCAGCAATAAACCTGGAGATTATGCTACTTGTCTAGGTCTTCCAAAGATCTCAGAAATTTGTTATTTTGAAGACAACAACCTCACAGCTTGTGTTTGAAATAGCTAAGCAAGATGATTTTCAGGCTGCTAATGCAAAGACATGCAGACATAATGAAGCTCATTTCTAAAATGAGTTTCGAGACATAGATAAAACAGAGTCCTTGTAATTTCCATGCAATTATTACAACTGTGAAATCCAAAGAACAGAAATGCTCTCAGATTTCATTGTTCACAGTTCATAAATATATATATATATTCTTGTATATGTATATATATACACCTATGTATACAACTACACAGCAGCTGGGACAGATTTCTGCTCTCAGTCTGATCTCAAAATTTGAGTGCCTTGATCAGAAAATGAATGATATACACAGAGAATAGGATATAAATTTCCTTGCTTTCTGTGATGTGCCTTTAATCTGATCATTTTTTCAAAATTGTTAGTGTCATATTTCTTATAAAATTACTTCAACTTTTTCTGAAAATAGGAAACATTATACTATTAAATGTTGTTCTATCCTGGGAACAGCTACTGTGATCCTGAGAGCTAAACCAAAGTATGACTGCTGTAGAGAAGACCCTACATATATAGAGCTGCATAAAGAAAAATACTCCAAAACAAACTGAACAAGCCAACAAATGATGGATTTACCATCTCCATGTGGGCTAATATGCCTGGCCTGTGCAATAGATATCAAGCAGAACACTTCATCTAGTTCCTTGACAGCTTTTTACTACCACTTTCCCAAGCCCATCATAGATGCTAACACCACACACCTGAAATTCTTCTTTCATAAGACCAAAATCCGCACACAGTCATCAGACCAAATCTGCATTTGGCATGTGATGGGAGGCATTTACATTTTAGGTATATTTTTAGGCCTTTGACTAACAAGATGGGACAGATTTAGGGCACACAGTTCTTCAGTATCCTAATAAGGAGTCTTTACCTCTTGGAAAGGCCTGTAATCCTATATTTTTCCAATATAGGAAAATTAAGGGGAAAAATTAAGGGGAATCCTATATTTTTCCAATAGTTTGCATGGTGGTAATTGGATCTGCTTTTCTTGTCTTTTTGGTGTGTGTAGCAGACTCACTCAGCCCAGATTCAAATTTCTCAGCTTGAACTTCATTCTATTCTTACTGTCTCAATCCATTTTAACCAACTGAGGTCTCCTCCCTCCTTGAATCCCTCAGGAAATCATGGTTTCCACCTGACTACCTTTTCAACACAGACATCCTCTGGTGCCTTCTCTCACTCCCCAGTGTAAGCTGTCATATTGCAAAAGCATACAATATTTTAGATCTATGCTTAACATGTAAAACGCCAACTGCAATTGTTCCTCAAGATCAAGATATTGTTGCTAGAAATAAGATGATATAATTGAATCATGCAAAATTTTATGTTTTCCTATGCTGTATACCTGGCTTCCAAGTTAGGCATGAGTGCATGTACATTTAATGACATCCACTGTGTGCATACTGCTAATATAAAATTTGCATGCTAATTGCTAACATGCTTGCTCTGGTGAGCTCAGTTGATCTAGCTAAGCTCCACATACCTCAGTGAACTTCTGCAGGGGTTCCCAACTCATATGCATCCTAGAGGAGATTGATGAACATGTAAAAGTGTGGGTAATTGCAAACATGCAGCTATCACATCAACAATAAATTAATTAATCTATTATAGCTAAAATAGTATTGATTTATATAAGTTGTGACAAGTAGTAAAATCTCCAGAGAGTCTTCCTTTTTCTTTGCATTTCCTTTTCAGTCTCAGTTAAATATGAGTTAATCAAAATCATCCATATTATGTTAGGAATTAGAAGTGCCTCAGAAATCATGTTATTTTAAGGTGTGTGTTCTAGGGTATTTGTGCTAAAAAGAACAATATATATTGTCATGAAAAAATCACTGACCTAGTACTAATGCATCAGAAAATTATAAAGAAATTTTGCTGTTCATTGACATTAAACAATATGTGCAAGGCACTCCTGAATTAAGAATTCTCATTTAAAAGTAGAGAAAAAAGCTTAACTTGATCATTCCTCAGAAGAATATTATTCATTTTTCTCTTACCATAAGATGATTTTTGAGTTTATTTATGCACAGAAACTTCAGATGAGGTCTCTGAACCTGTACCAAAGAGAAAGATCTCTCTTTGATTCTGCAATAGAATAATTCAGACACTCCTTGTATGATATGCAAAAACATAATGAATTTAAGAGATAAGATGGATTTCACCATTTTATGCAAAGCCTATTGAGAAACATTTGGAGTACACTGGCATATTTGATGCTAATGGTACAAAGTTATTAGGCTTTCCAGTCTCTTTGTTCATAGAATTAAGTAAGCACTTCAGAAGAAATTAAAATAAAAAATGCTTTTTATTGGCTTATTGAAGTGCTTTAGTAATGTTTATTATGTCTTAGAGGTAGATGGAATAATTCAAAGGGCTGTAAAAGCTTCTCATTACTTTACTGTCCATGAAAACTGCATACTTTCCATAAATAGTCAATAAAAAGCATTGTCACATGTTCTGAACTACCGAAGATAACTCCCAAGCAGTAAAGGAAAATGGATATGCAAACACCTCTTGGAGGTGTCTTGATGGTACTTCTATCTTTCTTTTACAATTTGAGATGTCAGTTATGAACTATAGTTTCACATTTCACATTCACGTCTTATATGGACCGATACACTGAAAAAAACTAAGTAATCAGCTCTATCAAATGACAGGCAAATCATTTCTTTCCAGAGGTGCCCAAAATATCCCACTCACCTATTTTGTGTATCTTCTGAAAATGTATCGCAAATATTGTCTTGATAAGAAAACTGATGACTGGCTGTTCATGGCAATCTGAGAATCTTAGTTCAGCTCTCAAGGGTCACTGCTACATCTTGAGTTTTTCTAATTTCTGGAAGATATCTTGCTTCAGCAAGAACCTTCCTGCTCAGGATACCAAATGAAGACATGATGAACAGTAAAGTCTCCTGAGTTTAGCTGATTAAAACATGAATTATAGAAACATGAAAATTAATGAACCAAAGGTGAGGAGGAGTCTTGGAAAGTAAACTGCAGGCCAGAAGTAGCACTGAAACTAAACAGCAGTGAAAAGTAGGCTCTCTTATGGATAAGACCCTTTACCCTGAGAGATACTGTCTCTTCTCTTCTGTTATTTCAGCCTTGAAATCTGTTCTTATTTCAAAATCCTGCTCGCAATTCCTTTTTTTTTTTTCTAGTATAATCTCTGAACTTTGTCTTCCTTGTTATTTTCTATTCTATTACTCTACTGCATTTTGTTATCTCTTTTCACTCTCGTCCCTTTTTCCCAAAAATAGTATCTTTCATATATGACATCGGGCACTAGACCTCTCCAGGGTTAGCCTTCATGGTTGCTGCTATAGAATGAGCAGGTTTTGCAAAAGCAGTGGTGTATATAAGGCAGAATATCCTTGGCATGGAGATATCAATATTGTTGGTAGCCATTTCAAGCACTGGTGTTACGATCCCATCTCATTTCTTGCAACAGCAGCCAGCCCAGCCACACTACCCTGTTGCAGTTCTTCTATTTTTCTTGTCCCTAGGCTCATGAGTTGGCAGATGAGGGGATGATCTTTGATCCTACAGTATATTTTGATCTCTTTTACCACCTCCTTGGAAAAAAATGACTGAGTATATCCTTTAGAAGAAAAGGATGAGAGAATGAAATAACTTAAAAAGCAAAAAGTGACAAAAAATATGTTTTCTGATGTAAATTCTTTCCCACCAATGCCATGTTGTATGAATTGATGAGCTATTTCTCTTTCCCTGTTTAGCTGATAGAGGAACACATTGAGCTGTTCAGGGACACATTGGAGTGTGCTGTACCTGTAGGATGGCCCCACAGAACATGATTCAAGGTGGCATTTTTATCTAGGCTCCCTGATAGTGTTTCAAACAAGCATGCAGAAATCACAGAATGCTTTAAGCACATCTTTGAAAACAGAGAGGAAAAGAGTAGGATAACTTTAAGATACTGCTGATATCTGCCTTTCATCAGTTTGTATGGTCAGTCTGACAGCTTTTCATGCAGCGGTATTCATATAATTTTCCAGTTGCCCATAAAATAGTTTACATAGAACAAGATGACACAGGCTGAATCTAAAGAAGTCTGGTCAAAGCAAGATAATTTCCCGGGGTGTTGCTATGATAGCCCAGATTAGAGTTCCTCTACTTGGGTGGGCAGCAACAGCACTACTGGCCACACTGAAGGAAATCGGAACATTATTTCCTGATTTTCAAATCAGATTTTCTTCAATTTGAAGATAACCATTAGGAATTACCAGGAGAATCATTCCTCATTTGCTATTCAGCTACAGAGATGCAAAATCTTTTTCCCAAGGAATTGAAAGTTTATTATTACTAAACATTTAAAATTTTTCAATACTAAGGAGTACAAATAGCTATTACAGACAAGATCTAAGTGAGGTAGGACATAATTTTAGGACAATTGTCTTTTCCAAGAGAGCCTGCGGAGGCTTCTGGGTTACTTAAGGAATTTAGGGCATCCTGAAATTCTGATTTACTTGTCAGATAAGTGAGAAAAATATTTTGGAGTAAGATTACTGTACATAATACTATCATTATGCTATTGAAACAAAGTACAAAGCAAAGTGAAGGTCAAGATTTGGATCAATAAAATCAACTACAACTTCCAAGTACCAAAAATACTTATACTTACTTACTTTTACTTACTTGAATGTGTTACCTGCTAGTCATCCTTAGGCTGATAAATGTATCTGCAACCACTATGGTGCCAGTTGGTGGGTTATCCTCCAAAGCTGTGGATATCCTAAGAAGAAAGGGAATATCCAAATCTTCGTAATGCTAATTAACTTACTATTTTTTTTTGTATGCTTTGTTCAGCATTGAAAATATTAGTGACATTTTTCAGGTCATCTTTCAGTTAAGTATTAAAAGTCTACTATAATAAAGGTAGGCAGACAGAAATGATTCTCTTCTATATAAAATATCTGTCGAACTGCATTATCATTGTGCTAGCTTTAATTGATTCCCTCTATAGCTATGACAATAACTAGGCATGAGGTCTCCAAGGGACTCTACTCCCCGCTCCAGTTAATTTCACTAAGATCTGCAAGAGTGAGTGGGAGCAGAAGAGTAAACGTATCCCTGTCCATTCTGCACTAAGTGGCTATAGATTAGCTGCATGTAAACTAGAGATCTGCAAAAAGTGTTATATACAGTCCTCTGCCTGGAAATGAATATAAATGGCATATTTGTGTTATGCTGCTGCTTTCTATATATCCAAACTGTTGTCTCTGAGGTTGCCAGGTAAAATACCTTTCATGTATGACCAATGCTCCTTCATTCAGAGGAGTGTTTAGACAGGTACTGCCTCTCTGAAGCTTCCTTGTGACACTGCACGGATGCTCTGTTCTCTGTGGTCTGCTTAGACACTATCATTTCAGCGCTCACTGCTGCCAAAGTAAAAGAGTATAAATGCAAGTTCTCTCAATTCTCCACTAAAACCATCTGTTCAAAGGCCTGTTGTTTACTGTAGTACTCTCAAGGGCTGAAGGACATGAAGCGCACAGTATCTGAAGCTGGAATTACCTGGCCAGAGTAGGAGACATCTGACAACAAGTGGTATCAAGAAAGGAAAATCTAATGACCACTGTGTCAGAAACTCAGTGATATAATAGCATTCTCCAAGTGCTCATCCTATTACAGACGGGTAATTGCTATTATAATGACACAGATAACACTTTTTTTTTGTACAACTAAAAATGATTACCTTGATTCAAAATACTTAGTGACTCACAATATAATACCTACAGGCCAGGAACAGACAGCTGTATTCTCCTTGCAGCACTGCTCATCAGGCTCCTGCAATTGCCAGGTCTTTGACTGAGGTGGAGGGGACAGGTTGCCATCACAGTTTTAAAGCACTTTTTTTCCTCTTTACCCTCCCACTCACAACTCTAAAATACCTCATTGGCAGTGATAGCAGGTGCAGAGAAGAGAAACTGCCAAATAGTCAACTGATACAAATGAGTGTATTATTACACTTAGTGGAGCTGTATCGATGTATGTTAGATAAAAATTAACCCCAAATCTGCTCAGATGTTAATTAGTATTTAATATTATCTGCAGTGATTATGCAAAACACTAAACCCACAAAGGAAATTGCAGACTAGGCGATCCTATTATCCTCAGGTTAGCAGTTGTCAGCCTTCCAGTCTCCCTTCTCAGCTAAGATAGATATTTAAACGTGCATATTTCTGATTATGTTCATGTTATTTACAAGTATAAGGAAAATACAGACTGTTGCCTTCTATAAACTGGATGGAAATGGTGCAGGAAAAAATCACCCGCCTTTATAGACACTACCTGCTGTACTGACAGATTTTATAATATGAAAAATTGGATGAACATCCAGGGAAAAAATAATCTCACCTTAAACAATACGGTGACAAGCCAAATTCAGTGGTAGCAGCCTTCACAGAACCTGTCCTCTAAATGAACTGCAGTTTCTTTAAAGGCCTTGTGGACACAGAGAGTTATTCAGTTCACATAATTGCTTCCCTCGAATAGAAATCTCCAGAGATGCTTAGTTTCATCTACTGTACACACAGCTATATTGGCTCATATCACTTTCTTCTATAGATTGATGGAGCACTGTTTAAATTCATACAGATGGCTCCTATAGTATGATGCTGAGTCTTGTGTTTAAATAAGCTTGAGAATTAGTAAGTACAGACCATATGTATTTTGAGGTAATCTGAACTAAATAAAAGGTTTCCCTTATAAAAGACTTGCCTACTTGAATGACTTTTCCTGTTTTAAAATTCAGTGTGGATTGAGGTTAGAAGACAGTCAGCCAAATAATCATTTGGTGGGAACTGAAGAAGAACCTCGAAGAGTCAATGAAGATTTGCTAGACAGCACAATAAAATTACAAATTTATTAAAGTTAAATGGCATTTCTCCAGATCAGAGATATTGCAAGAAGACTGACTTAACACAAGCAATGTGGATGACAATTACCTTATCTTAGCACAACCAGGAAAGCACATATTTGTTATAGATTGCCTGCTGCTCTAAAAATTCTGATTTTTTTTCTTACCAAGTACCTCCAAAACTTCAAGCCCACCAATCTTCTTCATACAAATGGATGGTGAAAAAAAAAGGTGATTCTTCAGTGCTGACCCAAACCTTGTCATCTATCTGGAAGATTTCCTCCTCTCATGCTCTTTCACTAGGGAACAAAATCTTTTATTGCATAACAGAGTGTATGGAACATGCTTTACCCTAAAGTAGCCCCCGGGATTATACTATACAGAAATAAAGAGAGAGAGAATTTTAATTATCCCTCCTCCTCATTAGAGACCACTTTAAAGCAATTTGTACAGCGCAACACTGCATTGTGACCCATGAGAGATTTTCCTCGTTTCTTAATTTCTTATGATCATCTTCTTTTGTAATTACAGATAGATGTTGACATTACTCAACCTCAGCCTACCACAAAAAAATGTGAAATATCTTCTAGGCAGGGAGCAGAGCAACAAGAAGTCACACAGATGTTTCTGGGCATCTTTTTAAAAATAAGTTCTCCTCACAAAAGGAATTTCCTATTGTAGACTCAGGAACAGAGAAGAAAAGCAAGTTTTGGTGTGCTTACAGGTAACCCAGTATGGGTTAAGGGTTTGAACAACAAACAGAAAGACTGTGACTTCATCCTTCTGTTTTTCAGCAGAGTCCCCTGAAGACTGTTTCAGTATTCTCTTCTTGGAAAGATCCCAGAGAATTAAGGGAGATTTGGGAAAATCAGCAAGGAGTACATCTAGCATAGAGTTTGCAGGTGTATGGTTCACCTACACACAGTTTTCAGGCTTTCCAGTCGAAACACTTCAGTCATAACTTAAGTGGAAAAGAAAACAGAGAAAGAAGTTCATGGGACTGAAACCTTACAATATTTCTGTTAGGAAACCCTGAAATTTAGTGAAGGAACGTACAGAATTAGTTTCAAATCCTCCCAGTTTGCTAATGAGATTAAAGCACACTAATTTAGGACTCTTAACGACATCTCTGTGACTTAGGTGTAAGAGTCATAATTCAGATGCTTAGTGCTATACCAGATGCTCAAGGGAATTCCATCCAATCTTCACCAGCCCAAAAGCAACATGCTCACTATAAATTCTGCATTGTATCGGCCTGTCCTCTTCATGTGTCTTCGATGCCTAGAACATCTCAGCCTGAAAAAGGTATCTTAGCTTAGGTAGCTCAATCCTTCCATCAATCTCCGTTGACTATACAAGAAATTCAGATGCTTAGTTCACATGTGTTTAGGTATCTTATAGTGAAAGAGAAATCTGCCCAAACAGGTGGAGGTTGACACAGAAAATGATGTTTTCCTAGTACTTTTTTTTTTTAATGACAATATGGACAGCAAGACATGATGGAAACCAAACTATTAATTTGTATGACTTTTTTTTATGATAGGAAATGTCATGCTGGCAGCATGAACTTGCTCTCTGGGGCTTCCAGGCACAACTGTTCCTCAGGTCCATGGGAGAAGTTCCCCTGCCTGTGCTCAAGACATAAACAGTCAGAGGAGTCATCCTTGCTAGGTGGAGGACTTAGGAACTGTGGAAGCTTCGAAGCGGGTGAGTAAGTTCTTGGCTCCAGTGAAAGAGGCCTGGAAACAAGACAATTCCTCCTCAGTGCAGTGTTCTCAGAGCTTCTGGCTTTGCGGCTATCAATCCTGGAATTTAAATCTGAAAAATTGACCTTGACCTTAAACTTTCGGGCTCATTTGACTATATAGCCATCTGGCTCCCCTGCACTGACTCTTCAGGTATCATATTTCAGCTGGACGTGTAAGGAAATCAGATGACTTGGCCTTCTTGATCTAGGACCAGGTGACTTGAGGGTATTCCTTTTGCATGGATTACTGCAGAGCCAAAAGTACATGCTGAAGAAGTTCAGTCAGAACTACAGACTGCCTAGTTCACAAATTGTGAAGCATAACTCTCCATTAGATTTGTCAAAAGAAATGGTTTCATGCAAATACATTGCTTTTGTGAAAGTTACACTGCACTGGAAAAATTCTAATGAGGTCCAGTATAATACTCTGATCAAAGATCAGAAGAGAAAAGAAAATCTCATTTTAATTTACAAACAGAGGGATGAATAGCACAGAATAGAGGGATGAATAGCACAGTTATATTTATCTAAGCTGCAGCTCCCACTATGCGTAACAAAGTTACCCATGAGACACTGCCATTTTAATTAATAGAATGCATTTCCTGTAGCAATGAAACCCATAAACAGATTTATAAGTTGTTAACAGATATTTCAGTATACTTCTAAATTAACAGCCAAAGTTGCTTATCAACATAGGGATAGGTATTTACAAATCAGCAAACAGTTATTGATGCATTATTTAGTTTGTAAGGCTAATCATTTGAGGTTGAAAATAATTAATTTAGATTTTTAGTGAAGTATCAAAACAACAGAAGATTAAGCTGATTCAACATGGTTCTGTGACTGTCACTTTTCCCTTTGCCTCCAGAGGCCAAGTTCTTCATCTCATACATGGGATGACAAAAAGTATTTATTCTTCCTCTGGCTAGAAAGCTGGGAAAATATTTTCTCTTTTAAAGGGAGCATCACTTTGGCTCTTCCAATATTGCTTCTTTATGGGGACACAGCTTGCACTAAGTTGTGATATGATCAAAGAAAATCATCAGATTTATGAGACAAACCTCTGAAATTCATCAGATAGAATAATGGGAAAATAGACTCTTCTAAAAGGAAAATAATGTTAGCCAAGAAAAAGTTAATGTTAGCCAAGTAATGCTTCTTCCAAAGACAACTGGGTATCAGACATTTCTCTGGGAAGTTATAAGCATAATATTTCACTGTAGTTTACAGATACTATCACTAGACTGGGCATAAAGTTTGGTGTTTGGTTTTGAATACTTTGCTTTTGGAATCACCAGCTATTTGAAATTCAGCACTTATGTCAACATCAGACATCTTTCTCCCTCCTGCCAGTGGACAAGAGTTCTGCAAGATTCCTGAATTTTTACAAAGACTGAGAAAGACATATTTAATTCAAGATGTCAGCACAAAATCCCAATTGTTAGAAAAGGAGACCTTTAATCAAAGCATATCCATCTTGCTGATGTCCAGCCACCTTGTTATTCTCCCCGCTTGCTTATGTCACCCATCTTTTATGAAATAAGTTCTTTTGGCCACCATTTTTCACTGCCTCTTTCTAGAGCAATTTTCTTTAAAGACATGGTTTAGGTCACTTTAAGGCAACATGAAGGTGGACATAGAAATATTGTACCACTGTTAGGCCAGTGCATCTCACTGAGAGCAGCAGATGCAGAATCAATTCAAAAACACTTTTCACAGCAGAATGCTGCCAGCAAAAGCCCAAGTGGGAACTTTTAGTAAAACCAAAACTAAATAATAACTTTTGTAAGGTAGTTAAAGTATGCTGGAAACAAAAAAGGAAAGAAAGAAAAAAAAAGAAACATCAAATACTCAGTTTCACAAAGCTTCACAAAGTCCCTCCAATTGTATTTGCTACATACTGAAGAAGGCTAAGTTCAGACCCTGGTGGCTCTCTCACAGAATCTGATAATAATAATTTCTGGTCAATGATTCTCATGATTAGCTAGAGTGCCACAAAGGGAAGTCTTGAAATGCTGAGTAGAAAAAGTACTAAGAATTCAAAAGCATTTTCTTTTGCTTTCAATGGTTTGCTAATTTTAACTTTGTAGTTTCACATTAAAGATGTGCTCTGGAGTAGAGTCACAGAAATAACGGTGAGGTTTGCCATTTATAATTCTGGTGATGTACCCTTCTACATTCAGAGCAGTCTAAAAAGTGAAAGGTTCATCTTTTTTTCTTGCTTTTTCTTCTCTTTTAAATTGGATATCGGTAGAGTGCAAGGGAAATGGAGTACAGATAGTGACCAGGCTCTCATGCCCTCCCTAAATTAAATTTCCTCTTGTCACTTTCAGAGGTAAAGTATTGTTGTAGTAGGATCAAGATTTAAAACAGTAGGACATTGTTTTTGTTCTTGAGTGTAAAATAGGTCTCATCTCATCCTTAGATACTCTCCTGTTGCAGTGGACAGGTAAAAATCTAATTTTCTTTTTGTTTTCTTTGATATGTGAGAATGCAGTGTAATAAGGTCA
>JAVCKT010023768.1:0-17995 GCA_032273925.1 Rhynchotus rufescens
TCCAAGCTCGGTCCTGTGGACAGGGAGCTCCTGCTCCGCTCCTCTCCCTCAGCATCCCGGCATCAGCGGCGCCCGCGTGGTGCTCATGGAAGCCCCTTCCCTCAGGAGCCCGGATCCGGCTGCCATGGATGCGCGTTGGGACGTTGCTCCCCGCTCTCCGTCGCTGGGGATGAGCCCAGGAGGACAAGACTCTCCTGAAGCAGCTTCTTGCCACATGATCTAGGTGAGAGCAGATGTATTTCGGCTGGCGGGGTTTAAGGCACCGCTTTCGTGTGGTAAGCACATAAAACAAAAATTTAACTATGGTCCCAAGGAGCTTTTCAAGTCAGCATAGTAAAGAAGAATGAAAGAAGCAAGTATAGGGACACACACTGCAAGTTAGTAATCATAAAAAAAAAAAAAAGCTTTTTAGTGTGTTTAACTTTACCATCATATACTGTAACCAGATCATAACAATCCTTACACTCTTTACCTGCAAGATACAGGAATACCAAGGGAACCTACTTATTCATTCACGAAGTAGGATGGACATGATCCATTGCAAACACGAAAATCTGAGGTCGGTTAGGATAATCAGCAAACCTACACAGTAATCAGAAGTCCACCGAGCGCCAAACAAATATGCTGCATTTCTATATTGAACCCTTCCTTACACAACCCAAAAGGAATTAAATTAATGATGCTATCTAACACCAGCACCACCTGGGTCAAATCAATGAAATCAGCAGTTCAGTCAGGCAAGTTCTGTGTTGGCATAAAATATATATGAATAAAGCAAAGAATTGGATCTTCTGGGAAGGTTGTTTAATTTTTGTTTGAAAATCTGCAGATAGAAACACAGATAGAAACTACAGAAATATAGAAATATATTCCCAGTGAATCCAGCGTCTCTTAGACTCACTAGCCGTGCTGTGTGTGCACCACAGGGCTGACCTGAGATGGCAAAGGATCGTGTCTGGAGGACAGAGCTTTTGTCAAATTAACGCTGTCGAAGCTTGGAGAGAGGCCAACACACACCTCGGACAACGTGACAACTCAGCCGACAAGCAGCCCCAAAGCTGATAAACTGGCCCTGAAAGGATGCAGACAAAGCCTCGTGCAGCACAGAAGGCTGGCTGAGAAATAAGCCGCTATTATTTGTACAGTGTTCAAGGAATTAGGATGTTGGCTTCTTTTCCACCATGCTAAGCAATGCAGTAGCTACATTACAAGTGACTATCCAGAATCCTAGGGGCCTCCCTAGACTGGGCAGGAGCCACTTTTGGGCTGTCTACAAATCCCACTGACCTTGAAGTGAGGAACTGCAGGGCTTTCCTGGCAACCCCTCACAAGCAAGCACCCTGAGTGGCTGAAAATGCATTCAGCCACACTGCTGCAAAGGCAAATACAAGAGCTGTAGACCTGGATCCAGTTACCCTTGAGATAAGGGAACCCTGAGGGAGGGGATGATCTCTTAATAAATGGAGTATCTTAATTTCCGCCAAAAATATTTCCAGCACTGGATCAGAGCTGTGTTAGGGGTGTTCCTACAGCAACACAACATGGATGTAGAGCTGGCCGCATTAGTCTGGGTTTAAATCGAACCTTGAGGCTTAATCCTGTACCTGCTGAATGCAGATAAAGCGATGTAGAGACCAAAACTACCTCTATTAAATGTACTGGCATTTACCACATATAACATATACATGCCACATGGCATAGACCGTAAGCTCTTTGGTTTGATTTACAGTAGGAAGAAGACATTTTTAATTTAGTATGAAATCAAGTCATTGTGAAGTTAATTCCAATTCAGAAACCAGAAAAATATTTTTCTTTCACCGTTTGGAAATCGAGTTAATTTGATTTGCCTGTTAGCATAGAAAGCTGAAGTACAGCTCATCTTCTCTCAGTCCTATATACCATTTGTACCTATCCAGTCAGCTGGCACAATACTGGAGAACCTATCCATGCTTTCCACTAGGTTTATCTACACAGCAGCACCAAAGGTCACTGTGTCGCTTCACAAATAAAATGCACTAGTGTACCTGACCGACCAGGCTTGTCTTGTATAGGAAGAGACTTCAGCATTACAAGATAAAGTGACAATTTGGCTTTCTCAGAGTTTTGCATCAAATTCAACGGAAAGACAAAATAGTCTCCCAGCAAACTAAGGCATACAGAAGGATTTGGTCTGCAATAGCAGAGTGTATCAGCCTGAGTGGTAGATAATAATAAAACCAGCATTAACTAACTGTGCTGCCCAGAGAGCCACGTCTGTCAAAAGTTGGGAAGGAAACTCACCAAAAATTCCTACCATTTCCATCAAGAGCTTCAGATTTCAGACAAGGCTCAGAGGAGCTCAGTCTGTCCCTGCTTCTTTAACACTAAATGGAGCAAATGATGTAACTGGAGGACGAGGTCAGGTTTGAACCCTACTCACACTTGGGTCCGTAGCAGTGCTGAACACGTAGGGTGCCACAGAGTCTCACAGAATCCCCTGGCAGTGCACAAAGACTAACAGTATTAGCAAAATATTATATATTTAGTGCTTCAATATAATCATAGAATCACAGAATCCTTAAGGTTGGAAGGGACCATTAGAGATCATCTAGTCCAACCTCCCTGCACACACACAGGGTCACCTAGAGCACAGGGCACAGGGCTGCATCCAAGCGGGTTTTGAAGACCTCCAGAGAAGGAGACTCCATAACCTCTCTGAGTTGTGGCTCTCTGGCTCTCTGGAGCCTGTTCCAGGGCTCTGTCACCCTCACAGTCAAGATATTTTTCCTTAAGTTCCTATGGAACTTCCGGTGCTTCACTTTGTGGCCATTTCCTCTAGTTCTGTCAGTGGCCACCACTGAAAAGAGGCCGACCCCATCCTCCTCACTGCCTCCCTGAAGGTTTCTATAGGCATTGATCAGATCCCCTCTCAGCCTTCTCTTCTTCAGGCTGAACAGGCCCAGCTTTCTCAGTGTTTCCCCATAGGGCAGATGTTCCAGCCCCGATCATCCTCATAGCCCAGTGCTGGACTAATAAATTGGATTTATTTGGATTGGATTGAATTGAGTGGATTAGATTACTTAAATTAGATTTATTTAGAAGGGCTCCCAGGCCTCTCATCCGATCCTCAGCATGGAAAGCAATCGAGACTGACCACTCTGCCAAGACCTGCTGCTCTGTTTACTCCTTGCTTTGGACAAGGCCATGAAACGGAAAACTGGTGGTCTCTGTGGTTATACCTCACACTCACTTGCTCCTGCAGCAACAGAAAGGCGACCAGAAAATTGTAATCACTTTGGATCACAGTGGACTTTGAAGCACACTGCTTTCTGGTCCCATATTCAATTTACGTAGCATTTATGATGTAACTGATACATACCATATATCACAGATCACATTCTCTTTAATAAGAATGTCTCTGAGAATATAGACTACACTTTCTAAAATCAGTGATTCAACTGGACCACTTTATTTTTGTTGATAAATACCCTGTATATAAACTGTAGTACAGTCATCAAAATATACCAGTTTCAAAGGCCCTTTTAGGAATAAGGACTGCTTGTATTTTAGGACTTTATAAGAGGACTGTCTAGTACTACTGGGCTTTACTCTCACATGCACAAGAGATACGAGGAGGTAAGTTCCCTCATAAACAGACACAACATTGGCAAGAGGCACTGGGAATCCTCCCTTGGCCCACAGGATCCTACATGGAGATCAGAGGTGGGGGCTTCACTTTATTCAGGCAGAAGGGGAAATGGAAAGGAGACACTGCCTCATCCCTGAGCATCCCATTGAGCATCAGGATCTCCCAACAGGACTAGGCTTCAGAAGGGCCTTGGACTCGTTTGAACAGCCCTCCCCCCACCGAATCCTGGAGCACCCTACAGTAGTTATCTGAATCTTGCAAATGTCTAAAATTTAGGTCACATCTATTTAGGACACATGGCATCATTTTCACTCGTTTTTACACAGCTTCACACTGAGCTGCTTGAGTCTTTCCTTATTCAACATGGTGCTTAAAATCCAGTTCTGAACTACACAGTGTTCTCAACTACCCACATGTAGTTCCCATGGGCTCAGGATTAGTTCTCAGTTCTCAGGATTCTTCTCCCAGGACAAGGGATCAAAGCTGGAAATTGCAATGCCAGGATACAGAAAACAAAGGTTCTCTGTGGATGTGTCACTAAGATCTCTTAAAGTGCTTCCTTGGCAAAGGTGTCTTAAAAGTGCATGTGTTACTAAGCTGTGTGAATAGCACACTGCATCTTTTTATAAAGAAAAATCTGAACAATTCTATTTCAATGATAAGCTTATTAATGCTTGGGTCAAAAAACAGGAAGATACATCAGGATACTAAGGAATGATTCCCATAGGCATAGATTTCCCATATACATAGTAATTTCTTAAGCCTGAACTTTCTTCCATCAAACTGCCAAGACTAACTGAATTCCTGCAAATAGTCATTATATCAAAGCTTTTTTTTCACTGAGAATCAAAGAAGTCATTCAGTCCTGTGGATATACTTTGCTTGATGCTGTAACCCCTGCTGATTCAGGCAAATATAGATGTAGTATTAGATGGTCACTTGGTTAAGGCTTCCTTTGAAGTATGAAAACTAAATGATAGCCAATAACACAAATAAATATAAGCAATTCATCTAAGAACTGAACACTAAAGCATCTATCAATGTAATGTTTTCATACTACTCAAAGCTAATACATTACCTCATTGTGTATTATTCTTTCAACTAATAAGAAATTGAGGGAATTTTAAGAAATACTTGATACAAATGAAAGGCAAAAAACATCTTGTCATCCAATGAGGTATTACAACTAACAGACTTAATGTAAGGACTGCTGACATTCCTATGCTCATTATTTTACCTTAAAGTTTGTTTTTAAATTGGATAATGCAGTTGATTATTATTTTTTGAATGAGCACAAATATAATTGCAAATCAAGTAGAGTTTTTTGTGTGGTTTTTTTTGTGGGGGAGGTATGCATCAGAATACAAATATTTAGGTAACAGCAATGTTCACTTTGTGAATGAAAGTTTTCTCTTTCCATTGGAAAACTTGTAATATGATAGGCACTAGAAATATATACTCCACTTCCAATAGGTGGAGACAGAAAATATTTTTCAATTCTCTTTAAAGAACAGACTGTGCTTTATCCAGACCTATCGACCATAGGTTAAAAAGTACTGGGTAATGAAAGATGCACAAATTTAGGAGATGACACATGCAGGAGTAAGAAACAAATCAGCTATAAACAACTAATTTCTGAAAAATAATCATTTGCATAGGAATATGATGAAACTGAGTTACTTGCTCAAGGAAGTGTCTTACACTTCGGAGAATTTACTAATGGAGGAATTTTTTCTTACGATCTCTATGTATCACGGAATACATCAGCATCATAGACCTGTATTTTCATCTATTCTCTCAGTGTCTTAAGTCTGCAATAAAACTTCAAAATATCTATTCTGATTAGGGTTTAATGACATCACAAATGTATTATGAATGTTATTTCATCAAAAAAGTCTTCTAAAAATACAGAAACCCAAAGAGAGACCTTTCCCTGTGTAGACTGCAGACTGCAGTGGATATGGTCTTCACATCCACAACTTAGGGATCTGTTGTAGTACAGGTTAGTAATATAAAAAAGATAATTGAATATAGACTTTTTAATTTTATTTTTTTTTCAGTAGTTGAAAATAATTTGCTACTTAACAATACTGATGCCTTGTCTCAGCTACTGAACGTGGATGTAGTTTAAGGGATAACAATGGCACTGGTCTGAACTAGTGCTGGAATCCTAAAGATGCTCTGAGAGTTTTCTCATAAATGAAAAACTCTTTCGGCTCTGTAGCATATGTAAGAGCAGATTGCAAATTCATGTGCTGGAGATGCTCCCAAAACGATCTCACAAAGATTGCTGAAAACCAATGAAAGGGCAACAGTGGCTGATATTTGAATCTAGCCAGCCCACTAAAGTATGCTTTTTAATTCCTTTTCTCATTATTCAAGTTGATTTGGGAAGGAAAAGCTATAAATCTCTGAACAGAGAGAATAAAGTGCAATGCTCAATTCTAGTCTATTAATTTCCACAAGCCAAGAGAAGCCATAAGGACCAAGAAGACAGAACAAAACATCAAGTAACACTAACCTTCTACTAGTATTTTGGAAATAAAAGGGTACCTCTGAGACTTTATTTAATATTGCTGAAAAAGATTTTAAGTATTGTACTGCAGTGTGTTTGCTTGGAAATCTCATTATATGCACTGTTTGCTAGACCAGCTGAAGCTTGCCCTGATGGATCTGTGCCTTATGGAAGTGAAAACTGAATGCTATGTGGGCCTCTGACACTTGTGTTGGTTGGGAGAAGCTTTGCTTCCCCTACCTTTATTCTAAATAATAAACTTTTCCTTAAAAAACAGCTTAATAAAATTACAAAAGACACATTAAAATATTGCATCAATCTTTCCTGGGCTAGAGGGGAAAAAAAAAGAAAAAAAAGTCCATATTAAAATATTTAAATCAATTTATGAGAAATAGTTGAAATAGTTGAAAGTGGACCTTTTGAGAAGCTTCTTCAACCTAATTTGGACTGAACAATTTTAATAATGAAATAACATTCAAACTTCCTAACAGAAGACTCTGAATCACTGTTTTAATAGCAGACTCATCTGTGTTAAGTGCAGATGCATACCATGGTGAATGCTGATCCCTGCCCAAAATGCAGTTTTAAGTTGATGAGTTGGAATGTCAGAGAGCAAAAGGTACTTCCAATAAATTGTCCTACGGCCACAAAGTAGCAACCAAACGCTTCTAATGTTAAAAGGGTTTAATAGGCAAACTAAGGAGCAAGTATTTTGATGATGCACTCTAACTAGTCAGCTAAGAAACCATAAAGTCTGATGCAAAATAACGATTTTTGCCTGAAAAACTTTTGTCTGAACTGACAACTTCATATGCAGCTTCATAGCACTATACAAAGCTCTCTTGCTGCTTCTCTGCCGCCTCCAAAACATACACATGATCGCCTGCATCTTTGAAAAACCTGGCAAGCCATTTTCTGGCATGGTAATAGAATCCTTGAAATACTCTCCATAGGTGTAATCAAAAAGAACAAGAGTCCTTTAGGAAAAGAGATGTTCTAAAACTATAAATTGTTCTTACAAGAGTCAAAGAATTGGTTTTCTTAATCTTCACCCCACTGGTTCTGTAATAAAAACAAAGAACTCCCAAGTGTTCCTGAACACCTTCCAAGCAAAAATAAATCATTTGAACTCCAGAGATATTTCTGACAGCAAACCAGAGGTGTATTATGTGCGAGTAGGAGGCTCAGTGGGTGAATATAATAGCTGCTTATCTAGGAGGGGTGTATCAGAATCTATAAAGAGAAATGTGTGGTTGCCCCGTTTAATGGACATTAGCCAGAACAGCAGTCACAAATCATCATTGCTGGCAGTCCTGGTGAGTATGGCGAGCGTTGTTTAAAGCGAACCTATAGATCAGCATTAAACACAATTACTGAGCTAAATGCCCAAAGCTAGTGCAGCATCTCTGCTTTTGGTGAATGCTGCTGTTCGCACAAGCATTGAAAAGCAAAAGAGAGCAAACATTTTCAGTTTGGTTATTCCACCTCATATTTCTTAACTAGATTTTCATGTAGTTAACCATTACTATCTTTTGAAAACTTTCTAATTCCTTCAAAGGCATCTACATCTAAACCTTCAACTAGACACTGGTAGTTAGAAAATATGCTCAGCCATACTGAAAGATTTTTTTTGAAATGCATAGAGTGGTTTTATTTTAAAACATTTTGTTCATTTATCATGTAATGTTGCAGTATGTAGTGCATTAGATACCATTCTCTCTACTGGCTCTGACAAGCAGGTTTGAAATTTAAATTTAAGTAATGGGGCTTAATTATAAGAGGTACTGTTAAAAGCTCTCTCTACGTGGTATCTTCTGCTCTACAGATTCGTACTAGAACATTGTGGCAGGATTTGGCTTCGGTCAAACAGGGTAACATAAAGAAAATCAATTACACTTACATCTACCCATTGTTATTTAGCATGGGCAATTTTCTTCAGATTAGCATCATTCACATAAAGCAGAAACACTAGCTGTCAAACACAGTAAATTAAGCAACTGGTAAATTGCTTTAATTTACTGAATTAGAGATGGTTTCAATATCTTCGTTAATATTAAATTATTTCACTTGAGTCTTCATTCAATGCAATCCATGACTTACAGTCATATTGCAGTTTTCTTCTGCTAAAGCATTCTTTACCTTCAAGTCTCATCTTTGCTGAATCCTAGCATTTGATTTGCAAAGCCAGGGATGCTTTCCAAAAATATGTTCCAGTTTCTGTACAGTATGTACTCCCAACAAAGCGCCTCACTTACGCATTTTTGGTTAGAGCTCCGTATTCCAAATTACACTTAGTTGTCAGTTCCAGTATTCACAATTATGTTGTTTAACCGTACAAAAAAGATGAAATCTATTTGTTTCTCACTAATGCGACCAATATAATTAGCATCTCATAAGCCCTCCAATAAACAAAACACTAGGTCAATTCAGTTATTTATGTAACTTCGCTGAAATCAACAGAACTGCCCCAGAATATAATTTCACTCATTTAGCTTTTATTTGTGAATACTTACCTGTAATTATTCGCTTACTAAAACGCAGTTAAATCCATTTTAGTTGATAGGCCTGGACCACATCCAGAGGCCACCCTAATGAGTGGAAGTCTGCGCACCGCCGTCAGCAGAGCTTTCAGCGGGTACAGACGATGCTACGCTGGCGACTGCAGCTCAGAGGCCAGCGTGGTGCTCGGCCTCGTGCTCGCAGGGCCTCCCGACGCCGAGGCCGCCTCTGCCTGGAGTCTGCGGCAGCGGAGGCTCAGCAGCCATCGCAGCCGCGATCCACGGCCAAAGCAGCATGTGGGGAGCGAGGAAAGAGACTGAAGGTGCAAGGAAAGAGAATGAAGGTGCAACTGGGGCTGTAAGTCACTGGCAGCCCAGAATGAAAAGGCTAATGGGTTCCTGGCTGGGTTTTTTGTCATCCCAGTACCCGTGTGGACTGATTCCCCATCCCAAGACCCCTGACACAAGCACCTCCCGTGGCAAGCAAATCGGCACAGGCAGGAGCTCGTAGCAAGAGTCCTGTGGCCTAAATTTGAAACTTCTAATGAAGATAAACAAAGCCCCCGAACCTCTCCTATGCAGTAACAAAAACAATAGGTTTCCAGGTGGGAGACAAATGCTGGCTGCGACTCACAGCACCTCGTGTGAATTGGGACCATTTTACCAGAGAAATTGCTTTTGTCCATGTGAAATCTTACAGCTGCCAAGCCCCGCAGGGATGCTCAGCTCAGTTTTTATGGTACAAATGAGAAGTTTGTTCACTTGTTTGTTTTTTTTGGTTTTTGTGATGGGGTCTCAGTTTGGGATTCATTTACCCCCAGGGTTTCTCAAAGCTCAGGTTTGTTAACCTTCAAAGTGCGCTGTAAAATTCTCTTCTTCTAGGCTGCAGTAGAAGGACAAGCTAAAAGCGGTGGAAAATGTTATATTCATGAACTACTAATACTACTTATGGTGTGTTAATGCACAGAAAAGATAACCAGCATACAACTGTACCCACTGCGTTGCCTGTAGCTATAGCTTCTTCCCTGAAAGAAGAGGCATGTAGGAGAGGTGAAGAAGAAGCACCGATCAGGTAGTTATTGCATGTACCTAACAAGCACCAGCCACATGGCAAGTGTAGAACTGGAAATGCCTCTGACAGTAGCCTGCTTGGAACACCAGTGTCTTCTCTTCCTTAGTATTTCACTACTGTTGTCTTGTTTAATTTCTTTGGTTTGAAAAAGGAAATTATCCGCTTTACTTCCCTGTTTTCTGTCATTCCCTCTCTCAGTCAGACTTGTCTCTTCCCCTTTTTTTTTCTTTTTCCCCTGATGATAACAATCTCCTTTTTCTTGTAAGAGATTGATAGCTTGAGGCAGGGATTCTTGGATGAAACTTCAGGGAAGGAACTCCCCATTCTTTGCCGAGCAATGAGTAACAATCACAGCCTGGTAATCGGTTCAGGAAAACACCATATTTTGCTCTCCCTGACAGCCTCCATTTTAGACATTTAACTTCAAGTTTCCATGAGCAACAACAGGCAGAGGTCTGGGGTCCTCCACTTGGCTTCAGGATCATTGCTCCGTCGCCCGCAACAATGAGGAGGCAAGTTCAGATATTCCCAGGAGCATTTTTAGTCTTAAAATCAATGAATCGGTGAAGCGCCAAGTAGCTGGAATGTAAAACCCAGCAGAAAAAACATGTGACAGGTAATATTTATACACAAGTAAGATGTTTCTACATGAAGAAGATAGGGAAAACAAAACTATTATGGACAAGTTGTAAATTCCCATGACACTACACTGCATCTGAGGAACAGAGATTTCTTGATAGTGACGCATCCTGCCTAAGAAAAATGAAAGTGTGAATTAGACCTGTCAAGATACCAGAAAAACTGCTAAAATAGATGTAAAGGGATAGAGGATTTTGAGATAATAGTCATGACGTCCAGGAGAGGAACTTTGATGCAAGAAAGGCCTGGAGGGGGCTAAGAACAAAGATGCACTGGGAAAGCTGGAACAGTGTATGGAGCATGTGCTTCCAACCCTGCAAGCATATGACTGCTTTAACTATGAGAGTAATTCAATTTATTTAAGATCCCCAGACATAAGTATTGACAGTACTGAGTACTGTTTTCCTGCAGACTCTGAGATACACATAACAGGGAAGAAGCAGTAATTCTTCCATTTCCATTATGTATTTATTTCCTCTAAAAAATCCTTTCCTTTGAAGTTTTCTCTTCAAAGTTTGCTGCAGATATCAAAATTTAGCAAGCAAAATCAAGGAGGTGCTTTTTGCTTTGCCTCACAAAAAAAAAAAAATCCGTTTTTATCTGAAAATTACTGATCACAGGCATTTCTTGTCCATGTTTCAGACAGCACAGCGTATTGTTGTCAAAGTGGTAACATTCCTCAGTATTTTATTTCTGCTGTTCATACACTGAGTCAGAATTGAACTTGGGTAGGAACATTGTGATAATATAGATATTTTAGTTGGAAAAATACTTAGCTCTTGGAAATGTTTCTCAAGAGTACTATTTCAGTGAGGCTGGGAAAATCAGCTAAATAGTCTCATATCTAGGACACTCACCAGCACCGTGAAAGAGAGAAATTAAGTCTAGCCACTAGTTCTAGGCAAAGCAAGAGTTCACTGTTGGTCTCCCATCTTCTACAGAAACACCTTGATGATGTTGAGTTGGGAGGAAAGGGGACAGGGAGGGGACAGAGGCTGTCATTTTTCCACAATAAATGCTATTTGATATGGCCATGATTTAAACATTGAGAGTAGCAAGGATCTAGAACAGCCTTCCAATACATGAAATAAAGGCAAAAATATAAAGAGTTAACAATACGTACCATTAAAATGGAAGTTAAATCAATCTTACTGAGATATATGATGCTGTTACCTCACTGATCCAAAACTTCCAGTCCTAGACACCATATTCCTAAGTCATTTGGAGGGAATTCTTGTTTACTCGGCAAGCCTATTCCAGCACCTCACTCTAGCAGTGTCCAACAGTCCAACATGGTCCAACACGGACCAAAGAGGAAGAGAACCATCAACAGTTAGCAGATGCCTCTGCTGCATCTTGTATTTCTCTGTCTGTTTACTTGTTGTTTTGCTGCTCTCCAGCCGTGAAGAAGCTGCACCACTGTGGAAAGTACAACACCATCTGTCTCAACTTCGTTGTTTCTGCTGGTCCTCTGACTTCTGCGCACCTCCTGGGCCACACCACGGAGCTCTCACCCCAATCCCACTCAGGTTGGGTGCTCTGTGGTCATGTGCAGGAGATCCTTGCTTTGTAACCCTGGACAAGACAATTCACTTCTTTGTGAGCATGTTTGCTTTCTCACTCATTGCTTTTCTTTTATAGTGTTACTCACATAGATGGTAAGAAACAAATGGAAGTCAAGTGCTTCAGACATATGGACTAGTGCAGTACAAACAGGTAAAGATGAAAGAAATCCAGCAGGGTGATGCCATGCAGCTGTGCTTTCTCTTGAAGACAGTCAAGTGTCTGTGGTCAATGCATCTCCCATCACTTCCACTATTGCCTGTTTTCTTCCCGTGATTGCCCTACCACAGAAATAGCTTCTCCTCATGCTGCATAAATTGAGCTCTTTGGCATGAGTGACAACAGCATGCGGTAGCTCCTAGGTGTGCCACTGATGTAAAGGTTGCTAAAAACATTGGTTTAGGTCTTTTTAGATTAAGGGGGATCTAGAGAAATAGATGAACCTTTTAGTATTCTAAAATAGAATATTTTTTTTTAGGGCATGAAGTCAGGCGTTTAAAAGTCCCAAAACATGCAAAATATATTTGCTTTTACCTTGGCCCTTCTGAATATGTGCTGTGATACAAAATAAAATTAGACAGTGACTGAGTAATGACCAGAAGGACTCCCAACTCATTTGTTCAGTGCACAAAATAACTGTTATTCTGTTTATAAAGCTATGTTAATGACTAAGGAAATTCTACTGTTGCTAAGGGTGACAATAGCCATAGTTCACTGAGTATATACACAAGAAGACATTACATTATTTCAGGGAACAAACGTAACTGTAATAAGAAGAGTATGTCTAACACCTAGGCTGCAATTCACCAAGGTCTCATATAAAGAACGAGAAGGGTTTGAAATGGCAAACAGAGGAATTGGTCCATTTTTTTCAAGGAAAAAAATAAACATAATTTCATTTTCTGATCTTAAGCAGGAAATCAAAATCTCTGCTTCCAGTAAAACAATCTGAAAAGCTAAAAGAAGGGCTAACCTGTCAAGCTGCAAAGGGACAACAGTATGTAATCACAGTTTTAGACAGCCAAAGTCTGATAGCCAAAGGCTTACATGGGATACGTGAATTAAAGTATTTCTGCTAATTCACTTCCCTTGCTGATGAGCGTTTTTCCAAGCTACTGATTGGAAAGCAGACACTATTTTACATAAGTCACTCCTCAAGAAAGAGTAGATTTAAATTCTGCAGTCCCTATATGTGGTTAATCTTTCAAAGAAACAGGACACACTAAAACAGAATCTCAATTTTTGTAATTTCTTTAATGCAAGTATAAAGAGTTTTTACTAATTTAGGATTTGGCCTACTGCCCATATCCCCTAAGAGATTAACATATATTAACTCAGATCAGCAGGCCCCTTAACACCAATGTCCTGCTTTCAACAGTGGTTAGCAGGAGACACTTAGGGAAAGACGGAGGCAACAGCATGTGTCTTTGCTGGCGTTCAACACTCAACACTTTCAGGTCCTCCCACCTGGAAGTTCTATCTGGATCACTCTGCAAAGTAACTATCACTACCTAAGAGCTCACTGATTCTGCCTTATGCTTGGGAGAGTCATAGTTTTCTGATCAGCAAATGATGAGAAATGAGAATCTAACCAATGAGAAATTGAATCTGTTAGAAGAGATTACAGGGGTGAAATCACATAAATGTTTGAAAGTGTAGGACAGTTCAGTGAAGCTTTCTGAGTTTTGCTACATCCACTTCCCTTCTGGGCTCTCATCTCCTCCTCAAGTCAGCCCCTCTCATGCCATCTTGAATTCATGCCTACCAATGACAGCTGCTCATAAATGACTGAAATACAACTCCCTAAAAGCTGACAGAACTGTGTTTCCAACAGCATGTACTCTAGAAAAACTAGAATTCAGGGGCTCTTGGAAACGTTCCTAGTGAAATTCACAGAAACAGAGGCATGGAGGGGTGAAGGAGGACTGGGCAGCAAGGGCTTGGAGGCACGAACATGGAATGCAAATGGAGTGATCAAAGGTGGGACTAGAGTAAGATTAAGTAAAAATAGTAAAAATGGAAAACAGAGGTGCAGAGCCAAAAGCCAGGCAAGGTTTTGTAGACATTATAAGCTCTCATTTGATGAAGAATAGTCTTGCGTTAAGCTCTTAATATCTTATTTTGAACTGCTTCCCTGTCTCTCTAATGTAGGTTTCTTCTGTCAGCTCTTGATTTTTACAAGGGCTGTTAACTCTACTAGAGCAATGTTTTACTAGAGTCATTTTCATTCTGGATTTCAAAATCTGCACTGCGGGTTCTTACTTATTATCCTGATGTAAATTTAGAGATAAAATTTGAATGGAAAGTGAAGAGGTTGTACTACTAATCTGCTTTTCATTCTCCATTTAGGATAGAAATACCTTTATTTAAATTCAATCACACAAAGACACAATAAACTATTTAATAGGACGGATATTTTTTTTTCTTAAAGTGAGATAACAGTGCTCAATAGAAAGATTTTAGGAGCCAAAAAGAACAAAATGGCACATTCACATATAGATTAATAAAACTCCTAATTAAATTATGAGAACTGTAGCTTTGCTAATCTGCCAGTTCCAAATCCCAAGCCTTCAAAATGTAACCTCTGCTTTCTATTTACTAGTAGCAACACTGCAAGACTTTGTTTCTGGTCTCCCACTACTGGCATGAGAAACTACCAAACAGTTACACACAACTATAAACTATAAACAACAAATAACTCCCTTTTAATCCTCTATTTATTTATTTATTTATAGCTTTTCTAGGTGAGGGCCGGGTGAATATAACACATTGTCATTCCATTCTGGTCAGATTTTACCCTTTGCCCAAGTAAAAATGTCCCCAAAATGCAAAACAGATGCTTTCCTGTAGATAAACCATGGTGTCAGAAAATAATAATAATAATAATAATAAATAATAATAAATAATAATAATAATAATAATAATAAAGAAGTAGGGGTTCACAAAAGGTATTTCTATATGTTGTCTTATAAGCCTTCATGGCTTTAGAGACACTAAAGTTTTCAAATAACTTACAGAGCTAAATGGTAAATGTAATAAAATCTTCCTTTCCATATGCTTGCTTTGAAATTATTGGTTAATTTCTTATATTTATCTCTTTACTTAAATGCCAGGCATTTCATTTCCGAATATGCACGATGAGTTGCATTTTCTCAAGATACATCATGGCCAAGCACTCACGCTAGTCAGCAGAAGTGGCAGGAAAAATCATAAAAAGCGCTATTTAATACATGCATCACAGACACAGCTGGACTTACTAGATTGCACAGAGCTCTGCCCCCACGTAGCCTCACAGCTTTCAGCATGAAGCAGTTTTTCTTTACCATTTGCTTGGTCACCCTTCCATTTAGCTATGTCGTTTACACTGTTTCTGAGAAGTGAGGGTGTGCTACTGTGTACTAGGTAGAGATAAAACCAATACACCCTTGCCCACTGCACTCCATTTAGATTTACATTGATTCTCAACCCAACTCAAATGCCTTCTGTAAATCTCATAGACGGATTTTAGTTGCCCCTTCACGTGGGAATCCCTGACTCGCTTTTCATTAGTGAGACAAAAGGCTCTGGGGCTGCTACTAACTCAGGGTTGGCGTGAATGGACTTTTCCTTCCCACTCAGAGTTTACATTTGAACTTTCTTGAGTTTTAACATTAAAAATATATGACCAATTTCAAGCTATAAGATATTAAATATCTTATGGGTACAGCACTTGAACAGGCTTGAGGAAATCTGAGTTCTACAGAAAGACTGACCATACTTGCTTAGAATATATATTTCTTAGGAAAAAATATCCTGTAAATTACTTATCATGCTTACTATTACTTATTGTATTACTTATATTTATCACTACTTTTTTTATCATATCCTATGAATACTTTTACAAAGGCTGTGGATGTCCCTCAATGCACCGCTTGTGGTTTCATAGCTAATGGACAGCTTAAATATTCACCTAGTTTAATAAGAATTAGCGACACGCTGTTTCTTCCTATTTAAATCATTCAGCTTTCAAATGCACAATGGCATTTCAGAGAATTTACCAGTAAACAGCATGATCAGGATGTGAGTAACATTTATATAAAAGAAAAACACAAGAAATTCAGCCTTGAACAATTTGTTCATGTCAGTGATGCAGACTCCCTAGATTCAAAATTACTAAACTCTCACATAGAGAATTTCTTAGCAGTTGAAGCTGTTTCTTTTTAATTTGTTTGGGGTATTTTTGTTTGCTTGGTTATTTGGGAGTGGGGTTTTCTTGCTCTATTCCTGACTACTGAGATTCCTTTCAGGAAAATAAAAGCTGGCCAGAAAACATTGCCATTCACAAGATTCCACAGGGATCTCCTGTCTTCCAAACAGAAGCAGTCTCCAAGTGATAGTTTTGAAAGTTGTGAAAATCCATTAAAATAAGACAATTCTTGGATTAATTTATGAAGTAGAATGCTATAATCTAGCTATCACAAGAAAGTAAACTTTGATTCTACATAATAACATTAAATATGCCATAAATCCTATTTATTTACTTTAAAAGACTATTTTCCCAACAGGAAAATCAAGGCATGATTGTGAAATAAAGGGGGCAGAAGGAACCTAGAGATAGTCAGGATACCAGCTCAGCTTAGTAAATTTTTTGAGTTCCACTGTGGCTCATCCACATCTGCTCAGAACCTCTCAGTGCTGCTAACTAAGGCCATGATACTGACATGATTTCCTTCTTGACATGAATAACAAATTCAAACAAACCTTGATTACACAGGCATGCCTACAGATATGCTAAGTAAAACCTGTGTATTCAGATCTAAAAATTAACCTAGTTGCTTAAATTTGAGCGTCCAGTGCTATTTGAGGTATCTTTTGGAGAAAGACTCTACACAGGAACCATGACCTCCTAAGGTGGCAGCTGGAGATTAATCGGATTATACAAAGGCATCCTGCATGGGACAGGATGACTGTGTATGGGGAAACTGAACAGTGATCCAAGAGATAACATTAAGGAAGTGCACAGATGAATTGGATTTTAAAGTCCTAGAAATTTCCTCAGTCCTACATTGCAAAATTTTGTTCATTTACTTCCTTGCTGCTCTGGATGACCTATACTGAGATAATGGGTAACCAGCCTGGAGTTTGTATAAAATGAGGAAATAATTATTTTGTATTTGGAGTTAAATGAAAAATGTGATGAGACAATCTGTGGTAAATGCTTAGTACATATTTATTTTAAGATATTCCTACATCTGGCATGCTAACTGTAGCACAGTAAAGTTTAATGCATATTCTTAAAGACAGAATCATAGCAGACTTGTCCACAAAACAGGTAGCATGAGATTCTGCTCTTCTGCATCTGAATTATTCACCCCCCAGGGTTCCTTTATAGTCAGTGTAGCTAAGCTATTCCTAGGCTTGATTCATTTGATCTATTCATACAAATTTATTTTTGAATAAGACTAATTGCATTTTACACTGTCTAGATCTCCATTGATCCAAGGGCAACAAGCTCTGATGATAGAGAAATCTATTCATATTCCATACATTTCACACACAGAGAAAAATAAAACATAAATACAAATAAAAAATACATATCAAGTCTCCTATTTGCAATATTTCCAGCTGCAAAACACCCCTGTACTTAATATTTTAGGTGAACTAGTGTATCTTCCCAGTTTTCCAATAACTAGGGAAGAAATATCAGCTAGGGAAGTAGAGGAGAACAGTATGAATGATTTTCAGTGGGTCTCAGGAAGAGCTCATTGCTTCTTTTTCATTCTCACAGGCATGTGCTTAAGGTAGCGGTACACACTTCACTTCGTTGTGAAGTTAATTAACACCTGCAAACCACTAAAATTCTTAGGCAAAAGGTGATCTAGAAATGAGAAGTGTTGTTAAGCCTTAAGTAAGGCTTTTGACACTGTCTCCCATACCATCCTCATACGGAAGCTCCAGGAGAGTGGACTAGATGAGTGCATGGTGAAGTGGATTGAGTGCTAGCTGGATGGCAGAGCTCAGAGGGTAGTGATAAATGGGGCCGAGTCCAGTTGGAGGCCTGTGGCCAGTGGTGTCCCCCAGGGGTCAGTACTGGGCCCGGT
>JAVCKT010023769.1:17330-30266 GCA_032273925.1 Rhynchotus rufescens
ATAGAAGGTGATCAGGTTAGTCAAGCATGATTTCCCCTTGGTGAATCCATGCTGGCTACTCCTGAGCACCTTCTTCTTCTCCATGTGTCTGGAGAGAGTAGCCAGGATGAGCTGCTCCATCACTTTCCCGGGGATGGAGGTGACATGACAGTATTTTCTCAGACTAACATGTTTAGCTTTTGGAAGGCTAGAGTTGTGGAGGGGCAACACTAATACTCAACTCAAGGCCATATTCCCATAGGCAAGAATTGACTTTACAGTGCATAGATAACACCTGTAGATGAATCTACATGCCAAAAATACAATCTCTCCACAAGAAATTTGTGTATTTTAACTGATGTAATATTAAAGGCTAATACTGGATTGGAAAAAATGCTATTATTTCATATAATCAGCTTGTAAATGCTGAGTTTGAATTGTTTTTGTCCTTTTTTCCCCCTCCCTCCATTTTTAAGAACAGCTGTCCTGCTTATTTCTCTTCCTCTTCCAATATTTAATTAGTTCCATTATCCGTAGCAGGCTTTTGTTTACTGCAATGACACGTAATTCTCAACAGCCTTCCACAATCTACACAAACTGCATGCAGACCTCCAAATCACTAGTGTTACCAGGCTACTATTTCAGTATCTACTTAAGACAGTTTTCTACCATATCTTCTGCTTTTTTTCTGCCTGAAGAAAGTACCACTTAGAGCTACAAACCAAGAATTCCCCTCACCACCTTCAATCCATCAGTGATACCAGCAATACATTTTACTACATATTTCAGATTAACAACAATAGATTAATAATAATACTGGAAAAGGTAAGACATTCTGAGATGAAACCATTGCGTTCGTATGAACGACTTATGGAGCAATAAATGTCTAGTAGGCTCTTAGGAGAACAAATAAACAAACAGAATAATCCAAAATAGCAACAACAACAAAAACACTCTTGCCAAACTTGTGTCATCTCAGGACAAGCAGCAAAACCCTTATAAAGACCAGCTAAGGGTTCTCCTACATAAACTGGTGTGCAGGAAGACAGCAATTATTTGCGCTTGGCTATAAGCTCATCAGTTTACTTAGAAATCCGCTCAATAGAAATCCGCTCAAAAGTTACTCATTTGCAAAAAAGTAACTGCTTTAGTTCCAAAATAAACTGAGTTTTTGTAAAAATTAAGATGTGAAATATCCAATACCTGTACCAGACTACACTCCCACGTCTATTAATTAATCAGCCCTTCTACAAAGTTCCTGTAACACCTTCTGGTGAATCGTTCTGGCTGGTGCCACAATGGGTCTCTACTAAGCCCAAACAGTGGGAAACCTAAGAAATATAAGTGTCTTGGAAGACAGGAAGAATATCCCAAACAGATACTAATATTAATTTGTACCTAGCTAGATACTGTAGCAAACCTTGTCTCCATTAGGATAGATTAAGCCCAAAATTGACACTAAAAAAGGTGAAACGTGTGTGCTGCGTCCTGGTCTTAAAGAGACTCTGTGCTTGAAAACAGTACTCACAGAAAGCATCAAGTGTGGTCAGAAGACTAATGTAAAGATAAGCAGCAGAAATCTGCATAAGACTGCAGCATAAGATAAGGGAAAGACAGACTGAAACAAAAAGAAGAATGAAATGGGAAGGAGACTGCACACACTGGACTCTCTAATTGCTGCTGGTTATTTTGACAAGAAGTGAGTGGAAGAGAAAAGATTCCAAACTACTTTAGACTGAACTACAATATAGCTGTATGATGCCCTCCAGCACAGGACAATATTCTACCTCCCCAGATTTCTCATTCCCAGGCTCCTTCCCATTAAGTGCTTCCTTCTTAAATGCTAGAATTGTTGTAATTCATGAGGCCATTCTGCCTCCATACCCTCCACTCATTTTCCTTTTCAGTGCCATTTCTTTTTCACCTGAATTAATTTCTCCTCACATAGAGGTCCTAATAACTATCTGAACACACCCCACAGAAAAGGTCTGAACAGTTACAGTGAGTCTAAACTTGAGACTAAGCAAGTCTCAATATGGAAGTACTCATATGCCTACCAGAAACAATATTACTGCTGATAATCTTGCCTCCCAGCGTAGCCAACGATTTTGGTACTACTGTGATGATGCTGCCGCTCGTGGTTTTCACATAAGTAGCAGCCCCTGGAGTTCCAGCCATCCGAGCCCCTAGGGAAGGACTAACTGTTGGCCGTGTATATGTTGCTTGGGTCCCTGTTTAGAAGAAAAGGGAAAAAAAAAATTATCTGTTAGAATATGCTGTTCTACCAGTTCTTACGGAAAAGGTTAAATGAGAATGAAAATGTTAGATTTGATTCTATGACACAACACACTGCAATTTATTACCTCTCTTTACAGCCTTCCAGGTGGATTTTAAACTTGTAGAGCAATATTCAAGGAAACGCCAATTTTTACATAACATTCTGTGAGGCATTATATCAAAATGCTCCAAAGTCTACTACATTTTCATTGGTGTCATCGTGCTAAGGGTTTTACTTTACAATAGGTGTCAGACCTATAGATGGGTGAGAGACCTAGATGTTTGCCACTTACTTCATTAGAGGCACAAGAGGTAATCTGTTAACACAGTGCGAACTAAACAAATCCTCTCTTGAAAAAGACCTATAAACTCACTTTTCCCTTGAGACAAATCACTTAGAAAAACACTAAATACTGCCCTAAATAGCATTCTAAGTGAAAAATAAAAAAATACAATTAAAATGCAATTTTATAGATTTAGCATTCAGAAATAGAAAATTTAAGAATATTTACAAGAAGCATTTCAAGATCTAGAGTTAAAAACAGTCAAGATTAATAATCAGTTTAATCAGTTTACGCTAATACTCCCAATTCATGCTACCAAAAAAAAAAAAAAAAATCACCAACAAGTTTACCCTGGTTTTGAGAAAATTCAGATTAATCTGCCTAGCAAATCTTCCTCATGTAAGTTACAAATTAAAAATCTGTACCACTTATGATTTTACACAAGAAAAAAAGAAAAGACAGGAGACACAAATACAATTAGATCCCCTGAAACCACCAGGAGTTCAAAACTGAATTTACTGCTCTTATATTCACTGCAAGGCTATGAGCAAGTCATTTATCTGCCTTTGAAATTCCACATATATAAAATAGGAATAATGCAGACATACCTGCTGCAGGTACCTAAAAACTTCAATTAATTTACATTCTCTAACACCAAGTACTACAGAAGTGCAAAGTATCAGTGTAAGTTGAAAATAAACCCATTGGGGAAGGAATGATCACACTTTTGTGCATTCAATTCAAAGAGACCGTAAGGGAAATAAAAAACCACTTAGCGACAAAAATCCTATTCTAGAATGGTTATTAACAGGTTTGTGCATGTGTTGTGTGTGGTCACTGTTTATAAGAGAAATAATTGCTTTTTTACCCTAGCAAATCATGTTTCAGCAGCTGTATTTCTGGGTTCACCCTCCCTTCCCTTCTCAGAGCAATAACTTACCAGTGGGAGTAGTGACCAGTTTAGTTGTCATGATAGTCCCATTACTGCTAACCACCATAATAGGTGAATTGCTACTGCTGGGCAAAGTCGCTGTAACTGGTTTGGGAAGGATTTTACTGGGTTGCACCTGTTGAGTGATTATTTTAACACCTAGGAAAGGAGAAAGGTCACTGTTAAAATACAGGCACAAAAAGTTACTTTCTGAAATGTTTTCTCAGAACAAGCCCTAGTGGGCAGGTAGCCTCATGAGGCTTCTATTCCGTTCTGAGTACAAAGTATTCTTGATGCTGAAAATATTTTGTTGTTGTAATTTTTTTTTATTAGTATTATTGTTTTTTTGTTTTTTTTTTGCAAGTATCAAGACAGTCATTACCTTAGATTTTCGTGTGCCTGTTTCAATTCTTTGAGAATTGAATCCCATTGATGCATAGGATTCCATTTCATTATAAATTTACTGTCATGATTTTTAATCTCTTCTGGTGCATAATTCAAAAATAGAACATTTTTCCCAGGAACAAACAGGTTATAACCAATATCAAATTGGTTCAAGTACATAAAGCACCACAAAGTAAAATAGTTCTTGACCAATTCAGAGTGGAAATTTTAGTATGTTTTAATGAGATGAGTTGAATTTCATTCCATCAAGTAAATAAGAAGCTTTTTCTGTGCTAATTATTAGTGGCTGTAAGGAAGCAAGTGGGACACTGACTATGGAAGGCTGCTCTAAGGAAACCTGTCCACCTAACCTACTGGTTGCTTTGAAGCTGTGAAGAAATTGGACTGAAATAAGTTCTAAGTAAAGCAGCAAGAACAAAGGAGAACACGTTAACATGCCAAGGATGCTGCTCCCTTTCTCTGTTTGTGTAGCAGAATGGGCCTTCTCCAAGATTCATTTTTCATCTGCTGATCAAAAAATTCATGTAGTCTGTTTGAAAGTATATGCAGGCCATCTGGAACTTAAATTATGTTCCTCGCTGGGGTAAGTCTTCTACATTGTGTTGGTCAAGTTTCATGAAGCCCTAGCCTAAATTCACCCCATCTAAATTTAGCTACTGATGCTTGTACAGAGAAATTTCTAGGCGAGTAATTTTTTCCTCTCAGGGAGCATCCTCCAGAGATGTTTTCTTCTATGTTGTCTTTAAAAGTAGTAGAGTGAGTAGGTTCCAAAGCAAGTGCCTTAGTGAACTATGAGACAGATATAAGCAGTATCTTTGCGTCATTCAGAGATAAATACGGCTAAAAAGAAAAACCTTAGTGAAAATAAACTTGTATCTTTCAGAAGTAATAGGTATCAGATGGCATTTCTAAAGAAAGTTTAACTAAAAAGCAAGCAAAACCTAAACCTATAGTAGAAGGAGGAGAGTGAAGTTTTTATAGATCAAAGTGTCCAAGGACTGAAGGATGGAGGCCTTTGTGTTCAGTAGCGAACATTTTTTCCCCTAGTGATGGTCCCACAATCCAAAAGTAAGGATTTTTCCCCTTCTAAATTTTATGGTATATTTTAATTATTTGACCTAAATAGTATAAACAAAATAAAACTTTTATTGACCACACTGATTTAAAATAGGGACATAAAAATACTTTGCACTTTTATAGCACTTCTTTCTTCAGAATTCAGCAACCTTACAAGCATTACTTCTAATCACCTATCAATGAGATAAAATCTGTCTGTTTTACAGAGAAGGAAAGTCAAGGCAAAAAGATTAAATGACTTGCCCAAAGTCAACTGCATGAATTATATCACAAAAAGAATGCAGCCCAACTTCAGCCTCAGTTCTAATTATATTTGCTGTGACAAGCTATTAAAGATAGGCTTCAATTTCTGGACCCAAGAACAGAATTAAAACACAGATCAACTTTTTTTTAAGATGATACAATTCAACAGCTCTTGAATCTTCAGAAAACTGCTGTCTTCCATGTTGTCAGTCATGTTACTTTTGAAGATACATCTTTCAATCTCTAAAGATAAAACATTTCCCTCTAAAAGATGGTCTGTAATATCTACATCAAACACGAAGAGGCACCAAAAAAGCCTAAAACAATAACCAAAGATTTTTGTTTTGTTTCCTGAAAGTGCTAAGTTATTCTTCACTATTTATTTTCTTGTTTAGTGCCAAATTTTATCTTCTAGTTATTATGCCTTTATGATTGCTCCCCATGCATATTTTGGTGCAGAACTCAGTCCTGCTTTCTTGACTGGCAGTTAGACCTCACCAGTCAGCGGTATCACCCCAAATTAAATCCATCTACCTGATTCCTGTTTGATCTGAATGGTAGGTTTGATGCCAGGCGGCAACTGAGATTGTTGTGGCTGCTGTTGAGCTACAGAAGACTGTGCCATCTGCTGCTGCTGCTGTTGTTGTTGCTGTTGTTGTTGTTGTTGCTGCTGCTGCTGCTGTTGTTGCTGAGCCTGTTGTATTTGGTGCAGCTGCTGTTTTGGGGACTGCTGATGCTGTTTGGGAAACTGTGCTAAAATCTGAGTTGGATTCCCAACCAAACCTTTTGGGGAAGGTAGTCTAGTAGAGGCAACCTTAATAGCTGATGAAGATACACCTGTGAAGAAGTAAATGGTTTAAGGCTGAACAGTGCAAAACAAAAGAAAATTAAAAGTTCTTAAATGCACTATAGTATTAAATAATCTCTACTACTGAAAAATGCAAAATTACATATGCAATTAAAAAAAAAAAACTACCACTTGCATTTCAAATGCCCTATTCAGAAGCTTTAAGGTATCCTGGCAGCTAATAACAAGTACACAAGAAGCTATAGGCTTCTGTGCCTTCACCTGCATTTTTTTGCAGTACAAATAACTTCACAAATCCCTTCAAAGCCTCATCTTTAGGCTTTGAGAAAGAATACACACACACACACACACACACACACACACACACACACACACAGAGAGAGAGAGACAGAGAGACAGAGCAAAAAAATAAACCTGCAAAAGTTAAGGACATGAGAACAAATTAACATTAAACTCCTTAACATCAAAAGGCAGTATCTGTTCATGAATGCAATGCTATTTTAAAAGAACAAATCAGATAATGCTAGGCATTTTAGAAAACACAGGAATATGTGTACATTCTTTACAGATTAAATAATCTCAAAAAGATGTCCATAAGACATTGACTTTGGGTGCTTATGTAGGCAGTTTTTAAGCAAGTCCTGTATGGAATAGAAATGGAAAACAAAACAAAATACTTCCTGCTCTCTTATTTCTTTCTCCCTCTTCATTTATAGATGGCAGTGTTAACTAAAATATGAATCTGTCAGTCTAAACAAGCAACCCAAGATGATTTCTCCATTTTGTTGTTAAGCTGTTTTCATACATTACCAGATTTTACCATATGATGCCTTATCAGCATCTTCTGCACAAACAGTTCTTTAACACTGCACACATAGCTCCCCTACTGTATTTTAGATAATAGCTGCTGATTTCATGATCAAATCCAATTAAAAATGCACTATTTGAATAATGAGAATTATTGTTCTTGTGCTCCATAGCTTAATGACCTACCTTCACAACCACAGTAACAGAAGTACCATGGAGTTCAAATTACCTCTTCAGCCTTGATTTGGCTGTCCAAATTTTTATGAAACGGAAGAAAGATAGAAAATGAAGGCCAGAAAACACTATTATGTGACACTTGCCACTAGCAGAAATATCACATTTCAAGTGCTGATGACCTGAGGCCCTTTCATTCATTCACAGCCTCC
The DNA here is from genome assembly GCA_032273925.1 of Rhynchotus rufescens. Classification (NCBI taxonomy): domain Eukaryota; kingdom Metazoa; phylum Chordata; class Aves; order Tinamiformes; family Tinamidae; genus Rhynchotus; species Rhynchotus rufescens. The sequence continues at coordinate 24,528 of JAVCKT010023769.1, forward strand.
TTTTACAGGGTTAATTAGCAGCTATGCATTTGTCTGTGCTAACATACATAGCTAATACACAAATTAAAAAAAGAAACAAAAATTTAGGAGTTTTATCTTAGCTTTATCTGCTCAGTTCTTAACTTACAAGGGCATGAAAACTGAGATGGTGATAAACAGATAAAAAACTGCAAGCGCTTATATAACCTACACTGTTATGAAAATTAAGTTACCACAGGAAGTAGTCTCCAGAGCAAACTAAGTTAATAAGAGAAACTAAACAGTTTACATTTGATGCTAATCTCATGTTTTTGTAAATCATGCATTAAAAAAAAGCAACTACCTTAAAAAGATACTGGAAACATTCTTTTTTTTCATACAAGAGAAGGACGGAGTTCTTAAAAGCCAGACCAGTTCACAGCTAGAATGTTTCAATACTTGCAAACCCAATCTCCTCGAAATAAAATTATGCCACACTTCATCAATTTCTCTTTTGAAATATCATTTACATATCCAAATCCTTGAGGGCAAGACCTATTTTCAACACAAACTTTTGTGGAATACGTTGGATTAGTTTCATCTGCAGATTTTTGCTCCCCATCTTCTGTACTCCACAGAGGTAAACCTAAAACATCTCCACACCATTCTCAAAACATCTAATTCATCAAAAACATTTTTACCAATATGATATTACTTCCATACCTTGTGCTACTGTTGACATCACGACTGAGGGGGTTGATGATACCACAGCAGTTACTGCAATAGTATTTGCGGTACAGGAGGGAGTGGAACAGCTACTGCTGCTGCTGCTACTGACCAGAGAGGACTGAGATGCAGTTATAACCACTGGCTGCTTTTGAGTAGTTGAGGCAATGACTGATGTTGGGACAAGTTTCGTAACTGCTGCATAGTTGTGGGACTTTGAAAGGATGTTGGGTACAAAAGTGGAGCTTGGAGAGGTGGTTACTATTATCACCTGAAAGAAGAAAAAGGAAAGAGTCATTTGTTCTTTGCATTCATTTAAAAGCATTAACTTTTCATAATGTAATTGCGTCTGTGTGTTTAGTCTTAGGGCTAAATCTTCATCAAGATCATTTAAGAGTGGCACAAACACATTTGCTAGCAACAGAAAAATGTTTGGGGGAAAAATTAGTTTGGAGGAGAAATGGCAATAAACTTAAAATTAGAGGATATTTCTTCAGAGGAAAACAATTTCTATCTCATTAAAGTATAAATATCTTATGCTATGTTTACAGGCCAACAGACAGGTATGAACTGCTTGAGTTTATTTAACTGAGCCAAAGAGCCTGAAAACCATCCTAAAATGGAACTGCTGGAGTTCCAAGGACGTTTTAAATACCATCCTCCTAAACTTTGCACATACATCAAGAAATGGCAATTAGAGAATAAAGAAAGGTTTTTCCTTTAGTGTAAGAAGTTACTCAATTCACAATGGAAAGTACTTTCGATCCATATAGCTGCAAATAATCAATAGTTCATCAGTGAAAAACCTATTCTGAGGTTCAAAAAAAAGTTCTATTTTCTTTAATTACAGCTCCCAACAATAAGAACACTTCTTGTTATTTGCCTGAAAACCATTTGTCTAAGGACAATAAACATTACCCCTACTGAGAGTCACAATTATAACCCCATGAATCTGAGTTGACATTGAAATACCTGGAATTCATTAAAGTCTTGGAAGAGGTCTGCTCTTACGCAATTGACCTAGAAAACTAATCATTTGAGTTTTGAATATGGGGATTGCTTATGTAAGGAGTTTTATTTAACACTGTTTGCATGTTTACCTCCTTGTACTTAAAAACATACACACAGTTAAAACAAGCACAAAGCAGAGAAATAAAATACACATTCTGTTTATCACACAATAATCCTATTAAATTGCTCAATAACATAGCTACCCCAATAACAGCATTTCAAATGTCAACTTTAAAAACCATTATTTCACATAATAAATGTCAACACAATAATGGTTGATAAGGAGGAGAGAACCTGTTAGTTCAAAGAAAACCTCTCAAATACTATCCAGCTACTGAGAGCTTGCCTGATAATGGAAAGAAAGAATATGACCATGGAACCAGAAAAAGACTTAAATGATAGATCAAGCAGTAAGAGATTTTTTTTAATAATCTGTGTTTTCTTAAACATAGGACATAATCACATGGAAGGAAGAAAAGAAGTAAATTTCACCACTACTACTTTTCCTTATGCTTATGGCCAGCAGTATTTAGGCAAAACTTTAACATCTTCATCTGGGGAAAACAAAAAACCTCATCACTTTCACGCCAGAAGCACAACATTTCTGTGTGGGCTGCTCTACCATCTTGTTGCATTCTTCAAGGAATGTTTTCTGCATCGCTCCCGATTTTTCCTTAAACCTAACCTGGATTTAGCCAGCCAAAACACTTTACTGAAACAGTTATCACACTGAAACCAAGCAGACAAGCTGGAGTAGCAATCAAGCTACTACACTTGATTATGGTTGAAATAAAACCAAATGAAAACATCATCTGTGATGTTTATTGAGTTTTTTTTAAATAGTCTGTTGCCACTAAAAATCGTTTTCAAGATTTCCATTATCTCTTTTCCTTCTGTATCTTTCTCCTTTTTCAATATTCAAGGAACAGAATTTACTCTGTTAGAAACAGAAAATTGGGGAATTTAAAGGTCAGCTCCTCCCACCTAAGATTCTCCCCGTCTAATTTAGAAATACGAGTTGCAGTCAATGAAGATAGATCAGTCACACTCGTCTTCCTGCACAATCTTTAGGGAAACAGGGCAAGTTAAGCCTCAAGTAAGTTACTACAGGGTAACAGGATAAATATGGGTATAGTTACAATTCCTGGACATTGCTGTTTTTCATGTGAAAACAGAGGTGATCTGATCAAGATTATCAAAAAGCTAATATAAATAACATTTTATTTAATAATAAAAGGAAAAGGTATAGTACTAGGCAAGCTTTTATTAACAACAATTGCTGTCCTGGGACTAAGGAGGCTTGAGGCTCTATTTCTCCTTTCAAAATTAATGCAAGAGAACATGAAAATAGTGATATTGAAGTGAGAAATATACAGAAAGACAAACTTTCTGATACAAATACTAAAGCCTAAGTCATGACAGTTGTATTTTTGAACTATGAGAAAAGAATATTTATCAAGATGTACTAAGTAATCTTGTTTCCACAGCAGAAAGACTGATCAAGGACAAAGAGCAAGTTACTGTGGTTTTTTTTTTTTTTTTTTTTTTTTTTTTTTTTTTTAAATTTCAATCACTAAGGTAAAAACTAATTCCTGTAACAAAATTAGCCTTCTCAGCTCTATTTTGAGAGCCATCAAAACCTAGTCCCTGAAGAAACAAAGGCATTGCCAGAGGCTTCACTAGCTGAATTCCTTCTCTGTCCTAGCCGGAAAATAATTACAGGGAAAATCAGAAATTGGAGCTGTGACATTATTAGTTGTTGCTACAAATCTTGCTCCAACCTACTGAAATGTCAATAGACTTCCCAAAGCTGGTGTACAGAAACCAGGAACAGCATGCACATCCAAGAACCTCTTCCACATCCAAATGCACTTGTTGTCTAAAAATAGTACATTTCCAAATTGAATATAACAAGTCTATCATTTAAAATTACTAAAAGGGATTACTCCCAAAATAATCCAATTACGTATCTTAGCATATCTAAATCCAGTTTAATAGGGTAGCATGACAAGTTCAGATACAAGCATTACTATGGCTGCCCGAATAGGAAAATCATAATGGGCTATTATTACAGATCAGCAAGAGACTCAAATAACATTGTACTAAGCAAAATTTAAAATATTTGCATCAAAATAAGCAGAAGCACAAGGACAGAAAAGGTCCTATCAACAGTCTATTTTTTTTCTCCCTTGTCCATGCTTAGGACATCCTACCTTTAACTAGCACGCTATAGCACATGCTTAGTACAACAATATCACATTTAATACAAAGCTTATTCTCCTCTGTACAAAATGTGAGTCTGTCAAGTACAACAAGCTGGATCAGTTAAAGTCTATCCTAGCTGTATTTTCTGCATTGAATGCAAAATGTGCTACTTGATGGGTTTATGCTCACTCACGTATTCCTCTATGTTGCCTTCTAAGGCAATTGCCTTCTAAGATGCAATTTGATTGATGACACTGTTCAAGAACAGTGAATGAAAGAGAAATGTGATTAAAAAGCTCTGAAGTGGGGAAAAGGCCAAAAAGCAAGCTCTTCACTGCACGTTACTTCAGTTCAATCTTCCTTCCTTTTTAAATTTCCAAAAATCAGGACATGGGAACTCTGCTAACCCAAAGAAAGGCATAAAACCATTAACGGGACCAATACAAAAGATACTGTATTAAGGCTCTAGAATCAAATTCTCGTGGTTGGGATGAATGCTTGTTAGTGGCTGGCCAATAGTAAATCTGTCACTATAAAAACTAATTCATTTTTCCACAGGACTGCGATAATCAGAACCTGCCCCAAGAACGAACCTGACCTCAGGCATTAACAGTTTTTAAATTTTAAGGACAAAAAAGCAGATACATCCAAAATGCTGCCTAAAACTTGGGAGTATAACCATGCCATGGATCCTTGAAAAAAGTCCAAGTTCCAATATGAAAAATCTATATGGAAAACCTCTTCTGCAGTCTGCATGCTAGGGAAACTAGGGCATGCTCAGCTGAAGTAACGTGGTTTATTTTGGCCACCATAATACTGTTAATTCACAATGAGAAATAGCACATTCAAACTGAAAGCAAAATAAAAGCCCCACATCATTTTTTATCAGCTCCAGGAATCAACTTCATAGACCCCAAAAAGTAGTCTCTAGACAATAGGAGACAGCATGGGAAAGCCCATGCCAAACTCACCTGGAATTCTATTACTGCATAGAATAATTATACATAAGGAAAATAGAAATAAGAAAGATTACCTTTGACCAATAGTTGTTACCATCTGAAGGCTGCTCAGAGGCCTATGTGATCCAGTTCTCAGTGGACTAGTGTCCATATGACAAAACCCAACACCACAAATGGTACTAACTGGCAACCTTGTTGGCAGTCTCACCAGAGAGGCCAAGAATTGAATGAGCATGGAGACTGAATCCCCTCTCATCCCTAGAAGTGGTCCCTTCAGGTCAGGGTTGAGGCACATTGCTGGGGCAGTCTGGGGGAAGCTTGCACTCCCGCTGCCTGTGCTGTACCTGTTCTGTGGATAAAAAGAGGGCTTCAGTCTCCACGGCTGTCAATCCAGGTCCTTTCACACACAGGTGAACTAAATTCATACAAGACTTCGGTTTGCTCTTTGTTTGTTTCAAAGAGGGATTATGTTATCCAAAGAGTAATCCTTAAAACACAGCTAGACACTTCATAGGAAGATCGAGTCAAACATCACATCTTACTCATTGATAAAAAAAACACAAATGAAGTAACATTGGCAGCTTCCCCCACATACCTTCTGTGTGGTTGTGTTTGTTGTCTGTGTTGAGGGCTTAGTGAAGGTTATTTTCACAGGAGACATGTGTGGTGGTAGGGAGTTGGCAATGCTCTGCATTATATTACTCATCTTCGGGCTGCCACTTACAGGCACTGTGATCGTTTTAGTGACAGGAGTCACCGCCTTCGGGACTTCCTTCAGGAGAACAGGGGAGGAACTAGAGGAATTAGTTCGCCGTCTTTTGCGGGGCTTTTCATCATCATCTGAGCAGCTGACACCTGGAAAAGAAGTACTCCTGTAAAT
>JAVCKT010023770.1:0-12269 GCA_032273925.1 Rhynchotus rufescens
ACTGCTTTGAGTCTTTTGCTGCTAACTTTAGCAGGTCTTAATGTCAGCCTGAGGGACTATTATTCGATTGAATAACAGTAATAAGTACAGAAAAGTCATGAAGTCTGACCCTCCTATAGTAAAATCCAATTCCACGGTAGTTTATTCGGTCGAATAACAGTAATAAGTAAAGAAAAGTCATGAAGTCTGATCCTCCTGTAGTAAAATCCAGTTCCAGGGGAGGCAGGAGGTAGGAAGGAGGAGGAAGGAGGAGTGGGAAGGTAGCCAGAGTGGCAGCACAGATCTGAATCAGTGCCACTTGTTACGGAGCTGCACTGCAAAATTAGCCATTATTGATATTGCTGAAACAATCAAAAACTACAAAAGGAATTTATCTAAATAAAATGTTTTTTTTTCCTTCTGTTTTAAATATATTTCAGCAGGTACTGTTTGCAATACAAAAAAAAACCCCAAAAACCCTTAAAAAAAGAAAGCGATATTCAGGTATATTATGACTGTAAAAGAGGTGGGGGCGAGGGGAAAGTGTATTGAGCTAAGTAGATGTATAAGAGGATATGTCCATCTTAACACAAAGCTCTCTTGTTTTGAACAAACTTAGGAGGTACTTGAAAAGATGAAATAAAGAGGGAAAGTTGGTTGTGTACAGAAAAATTTCCCTTTTTTATATAATGAATCTGGAGAAACCAAAAAGCCAGGGTAGCTTGGTAGTTTCTATTAGAGAATTGAAGTTTCTGTTGTGGAAACCAAATGTCTCCAAAGGTTTTAGGAGTGAGCAAATCGAACCTGCCTGGCTGATTGCTGTGTGTTTCACTTTCATTTAAGTATAAAAATATGGAAATGAAGGGGCCAAGATACTCATTTATAGGGGAGAATTGAGCATTTTTCTGATTTTATATATCTTATTAAGAAAGAAAAGAGGAAAAAAAACCCTATAATGGTAATGTACTCTTTGTCAGTATTACTAGCACAAAGTATTGCTGCTTACAAGCCTATTCCACAACATGCTTTTCCCTTTTGCAGCTTTTTATTGATAGTATTACAATGTTAACCACAAAGGTGGATCGACTTAGTATATTCTAATACATACATTACTTGTTGCTTTCCACAAAGTGTGAAGGAACTGCTGGCATTCTGCACCATACAAATGAAAAGCCTTAAGAAATCCTTTAACAGTTTCATGGTTTCTGCATGTCTGTGTTTAAGAATTTTAAACATATTCTTATGTTAAGAATAATAATATATATATATTTTTAAAAGCTACCTTCATTGAATTACTTACGGCAACCATTGACTGTCTGTTGGCATGTTGGTCTGTTGGCATTTCTTTTGTAGCCAGGCTTTTCTGAAGTAATATAAATGGCAAATGCTTAAAAAATCCAAACTTGCTCTGTTTAGCAATCTGGCAATAAAAGGTTGCATAACTCTTAACAACACTTATTTTCTCTGCAGTCTCATGTTATTTTCCAGAGTTATTTAATAGCTTTTTCAGCAAACAGCAGGGCTATTTCAGAACTTCCACAGAGCTATTTACTTGCATTTTATAGCAAGTTACTATCCACAGAAGATTTTTCTCCATACCTTTATGCTCGCTTCCTATAGTACTTGTGGTTGTTTTCCATCTCCCATCCCATCAGCCCTAATGCTCTACCCTACTATGGGGAACGTTTCGAAAGTTCTTCCTGTTTCTGGTGTGAAATTACAGTATATTTAGAAAGGGACTTTGTTTGCCGATTGATGTAGTAGGCTCTGCAGTCACTTAAGACTTATAGTTGTAGTTGGACTCCCGTTAGAATCTTCTGTAGAAGTGATAATAATAATAATAAAAATGATAATCTGTTTTTCTGTTTTGTTAAGATCCTGGGAAATGTCTAGAACATATGAAGACTATGAGTACTTGCCCTTGGCTTTCTTCCTATTTTAAGCTTATGAATTGAGATATGAGATTTGAATGATTTCTGTGTTGCACTAAGTCTGTTTAGGAATTGATTCAGCCACCACTATACTGAGCAGTTCAATATCTGATCAGCGTGACCATTCTGGGTTGATATGTTGCTCATAAAGTCAAGGATATGAAATCTGGCTCAATGATAGTGTCCCTTAGTAAATATTTCATTAGGGGAAAAAAAAACCCCTAGAATTGCAGAAATACAGAACCATTAGAATTAATTTTAGGATTTAAATTCTCTATTGTTGAAATTGCTATATAAAAGAAATTGAAACTTGGTCCCTAGCTTTAAGCAAGTGCATGTTCTGGGGCCTGTGATTTCTTTTCCATTGTAGAGAAATTCCAGGGACTTACTAAGCACTCTTTTCAAAAAAAGAAAAGCCAAGACCTCAGCTTAGATATACTTTCCATGCCTGGGCTTATCTTCCAGCACATTTACCAAGTACATCACAGATGAAAGCAGAGAAGAGGTACCTACAAAGAGGAGGGTAATCTGCTTTCCTGTTAGATTTGAAGTCCGTAGCTTGGCTATTCCATTAGAGGATGTAACCTCAGTCATCTTGGTTTCTCTTCTGCTGCCTGTCGTGATGTCCAAGAAGAAAATAACTAGTGATTTTAATGTCTTCTATATTCAGTAAGATGGAAAAGTGGTATCAGCTTAGAGTTTTAGTGCTAGTATATATGACAGTACTACGATACCGCATGCAGCAATGGAAATTGTGAAGCATTTCTGTACTCTCAGCTTTTTGATATATCGTATTTCTAGTGATATTTCTCGTAATGAGATTTATTACGGTCTTGTAATAGTTGTTTCTTTCTGCCTTCATGTGAAAAGCTGTTAATAAGATTACACTGAGTAGACCTAATTATGCTAATTTTATTTAAAGCAAATGCAAATACTGCAGTTATTTGCTTCACCATAAAACATTGAAAACCAGTTTTCATGAAAAGTCTGTCATCATTTTTAATACGTTTTGAGTTCAAAGGAAGGTCAGCGGAATGGGATTGTTTATTATCTACAATAGTGTAACTCACTGCATTGTTTTAGTTAGAGATAAACCAGCATGAAGATCTTCTGGAGAAAAACAAAGGATTATAATAAGTGAAGGTTAAAGGAGAATTGAAGTAAGTGGTTGGTTTGATGCACAGTTAGGCACTGCATGCTTTGAAAATAAAGGAAATGAATTCTGAAAGAGAGGATGCTGCTGTCTGGAATTTTCTGACACCTCAATTTGCTTTGAAAAAATTGGAAGTAGAGGTGTTCTTGACTCTTCATGTTTGCTTTCTGAATGCTTAACAAATCAAATGCGAGGTCTGGGATGCAGTGTATTTTATTAAATCTTTGCATTTCGTCTGAGTCATGTTAGCTCCCTCAGTGTCCTGAGAGGAAGGTAAGGAAGGTTTTCTGTGTCCTTCCTGCAGCCCTCGCTTCCCTCCTCCCTCCAGTGCTGTACTTTAGAGAAAATGCAGAGAGTTAAGAAGAGTGGTTCAAGGTCCGTCTCCTTCAAGCCATCTGTTCTGGGTTTGATTTGTGTGAGTGTTTGTGTTGTTTTACATTTAGTGTATCTTTGGAGATACATATCATTTCCTCAATTTAATTTTATAAAATTGCACAAGTGAGTTCTAGGCAAGGCCCAAGCCTGTAGATAGCACATCTAAGTCTGGTGACAGTAACCGTAGGCTCTCAGGTGCAATGGGCCACATTCGTGTTGTATGTTGGCTTTTTATCTAGTCAACAGACGGCTCATCTCTGAGTTATGAAAGGAAAATAAATTTACTGAATTTTCTGCTCCCCATCAACGTACTGCTGAGTGGCCAGTCCCTGCTCAGCGCAGTGAGGGCAGCAGAAGTGTCCTCTTGTGCGTGGAGGAGTTATGTAAATTAAATACCCTACACGTAGATTGTTAATGTTTTAATTCTAAAGATACATGTCTGTTGAGATCTGAAGGCCCAGCTTTTTTTATTGGAAGGAGAGTAGTAAACCTCAGGTTTATTGGCACTATATTGGCCATGTGAAAGTCGAGAAGGCCACAGCAGCCTGAATTCAAAGACAGGCGGCCTTGTCTCCTCAAACCATGAATTGGCTCCGTAGCTGCTGTCATCCCTTTTCCTGCTGATTGTTGAACTGCCCTGATGGGTTTTCTGTGGTGACCTGTTTCCCTTGTTGCATGTGACTGGCTTACAGGCGCATCCCTCTCCCAGGCCTTTGGGGTCGAGCCAGGGATTGGGTTTTGTCTGTGTGTTCTGTCCAGCCGCGGTTCGGATACGGCCCCGGCTCGCCGAGTTTGCTCTATCCCGCTCACTGTGGCTTCCCACACTCCTTCCTTTGGTGCCTCCCTGCCCCTAAGGGGCCTGTCCCTGAGCACAGAGTGGTCAGGAGCTCCCCGGTGTGGGCACCGATCTTGGGACAGTGACTGTCCCCAAGGCCTCGGCAGCTGCAGAGCTCCCCTGGGTCGTGTCCCTTCTCTGCCCCTTCAGTATTCCTGGTTTTCCTCCCAAAACACAATCCGGGCCTGGCAATCTGTGTCCGGCCTGTGCTCTTCCCTCAGCTCCTCCTGGCTCTTTACTTGTGGGCTTTCGGGAGCCGATTTCACCCTAGATTGTCAGCCGTGGTGGGAGCTTTGTGGTCAGGTTCCATGGAGGTTAAGGATGCTAATATTCCTTACTGGAATACGTCAGGGAAAACTACCTGCCTTTTAGGACTTAGGGAAGGTGAGGACCCAATGGAATTACAAGCGGGATCCAGTATAAAAGAGATTAATCCTGTATTCATTATTAAAGGAAACAGCCCTCGAAGTTGCTGTTGAGCAGCAGTTTTGAGTCTCTGCTTAAACAGTCCCCACTCAATAAACCTTTTGAGTATGTGTTGGAATCTGAAGCATGTGCTTAGCTGCTGTGCTGAATTGGGGCCTTCATTACCAAATTGCAGGTGTATGCTAGCCTAAGTATATTTAAAAAAAAAAAAAAAGGTATAAATAAAACAATGCTTATTTTGTTCCATTCAGTGTGGCTTGTTGTGTTAGTGCATCAGAATGCTCTAGTGTGGCTAACTTGTCTGAAACTGGTTAATACAACTTACATCGTGGGTGAGGGGTCTCACTAGATGCTGTTGAGATAGTGTCTAGTGAAGACTTAGCATCGAGTTGGTGAACGATTGAAAAAAAATGGACATGAGATTTCAACTTTTTTACTTTTCTGTTATATTACAGCATAATGAGGCTTTTTTGTTTTTATGTTTAAAAGTGTGTTTCAATGATGTTGTGTAAAGGCTTGTGTGGATATTAGAGCGAGTATTATGTGTGTGCAGTAGCTGGGGCTCTGTAAACATTTCCATAATAAACCTCTCTGTATGCTGTGGCTTAATAACTTGCCCATAAAAATGTGCTTTGGGCAGAAAAGTGGTGTACCAGTCTGCCTGAAAGCTTGTGCTTTATTTAAAAAGAAAAAAAGCTCTCTGTGTGTTATGGAAACATTCAGATGCAGCAAATGACATTTTAAATCTCTGAATTTTCCCGGCAGAACTTTTTATCATTTTCCTTAATTGCACATTTTTAAAAAAAACTTTTCAGTTGCCTTACATTGATCCTTGCATACCTTACCCTTTCATACCGTTACAATGCGCACTGTAATGCCAAAACTCTGAATTGCATTACTTCATGTTCTTTAGGAACAATATTTATGAATTACATTAATTCAATTTTGTCCTGGACTACACCTCTGAAAGATGAGATGATTCATCAAGATCAATAGAAATGATTATATAGTCAATGAATTTTATTTTATTTTATTTCAAAACTAGCAGAGAGTCAGAAGAATAAGACATCTATACCTAAATCATTCTTGATAGATATTTGACCTGTTCTTAAAATAAATAAATAAAAAGTATACCCTTGTGGAACCTTGTCTACACAGACTAGTTCAAAGCTAAGCTAGCCTTTCCAGTATTCCTAATGTCAGAACTAAATCAGACTATTTTTCCTAGACCAAGGGGTCTCACTACTCTCCCCTAAGCCTATTTTCGCAATCTCTGCTCATTCTGGTTACTTTCTGTGGGACCCAAAGTCTCCAGTTATTTCACCCGTTTTCTGACAAGTAACAAATGTTCACAGACAGGCACGTAGCTGTGGGCTACGTAGCTGTGAGCAGAAGGATAAATCACGGGTCTATGTGGGGAGGTTTGTTCTTTCATGCACACATCTCAATGTCTATGGTATGTTTAACAACTCTGTAATGTGTCTGTGGTACATTTAACAACTTTTTTTTCCTGGTAACTCAGCTGAGATGAAGAAAGTGCAGCACAAGCTGTGTGGTTCCAGTGGTCCCCAAGACGGTGGGCGCCCCAAAGCCCCTTTGAGCCACCCCTGTGCAGGCCTGTCTCACACTCCGGAGAGCTGAGCGCTGCAGGCTGGTTCTCCCGTCACCACCAACAGAAACCAACATAAAGCCAGAGCTGCACCGTGCTAGACGGGACCACCAGGTCTTTGTGGCACATTCCCTTGTGGAAAATAGAGGCCTGTAATGGAAAACAAGAGAAAAACAGTCAAAAAAAAGAGCATGTTAGTGTACTATAAAGGCTAGGAAGTCTTTCCTTTTGCTTAGCAGTACTGTGACTGTCAAAGGAAGCAAGAAGCCCTTGCTCTTCCCTGCGCATCTTCTGAGCAGCACTAATGTTGCTGGTCTAGGCTCAGTTGATTTTCATGTGGGTGCTTGTAACCGTGCAGGTCGTGAAGGAAAAGTGCACTTTGATTCTCTTGTTTGATCTTTAAATATACACACACATGGTAAAGAAACCAGAATATTTTGGTTACATCCTGGAATAATAATGCATAAATCTACTTTTAAAAAAAAGTGTTTAATAGATTTATGCTTTCATGTCAATCTGGTTTTATATAATATTCAGTGTGTCTGTGTTATTTTACTGTAAAGTTTAATACCATGTGAAATGCTTAGGAAATAGATTTTTAGTAGGTATAAATCATATTTTTCACTGGATGTTTGGCTCTAGGATTCTGTAGTTTTCTTTTGCCTTTGTTTTATATATAAATATAAAATATCTGATTGATGCCTGAAACCTTCCCACTGCAAGTTCTGTGAAATTAAATAGGAAAGAAAATAAGGCTAAAAGAAAAATAGAATGGAAGAAATAGTAGAATAATGTGAATAGTACTTGCATATGCATTTTAGCTGCCATAATATTAAGACATTATTCCAGCTAAGGCAAAATATGGAGTATACTTCAAGAAATAAAATGTGAATGTCTCAATTTCTGGAATGCTTTTCTCTTGTATTTTAGCTACATTGTCAAGTAGTGAGAGAGAAGTAGCCTCTAGCTATGAAGTAGTTGAATGAAATTTGAGGAAATAATTACAGCCATTACATGATGAGTTATTTCTGTTTTCTAGCTTGTTTTGCATTCACTGCATAGCACTTCAACAATGTTGACGATTTTCAGATTTGTTTTGCAGATGACTCTTAACCTGTTTGTATTTACCAGAGACAAGATGCTGCAATTTTGTTAACTGATATTTTTTGACGGGAGAGGAAGGAAAAAGAGAAAAAAAAAAAAGGTAAGAGTAACCAAGTAACTCTTATTTTTCCGTTGTTTTCCAAGGGAGATCAGAGATGGCTTCAGAAGAAAAAGCTTCTATCCTTCCCACTATATGCGAGAGCGATCCCCCCATAAGAGGGACTCCCCTTTCTTCAGGGAATCGCCCGGGAGCCGCCGGGATTCTCCGCACAGCCGCTCTGGCTCCAGCGTCAGCAGTAGGAGCTACTCTCCTGAAAGAAGCAAAGTCTATCCTTTCCACCAGTCCCAGCATAGCAGAAGTATGTCATCTTTACATAAAAGAAATATTTCTTCTCAGCAAGGTAATGCTGGATTGATGATGAAAACTGGTTAGCGAGGTCAGCCTGGCTGCCGTTCTATAAGACCTTTCTCTTTCCTTGTTCTCTTATACAATGAGGGCAATAGATGTTTTTTTCCAGTTCTGTTACCTGCTCTGTAGTTGTTTCACTGAACTCTCTGTTCCCTTATGTATATATCTGTAGAGACTTCGTGTGCGAGACTGCAGGTGTTATTTCGGTAGCATCTGTACCCTGAGTACACAGCTTTTTCAGAATAGTGTGTTATATTTTTTTTCTCTTTCCAGTTTATCTCAAATCTTGCTTTCTGCAAAGCAATATAAAACATATCTCAGTAAAATTAAATTCTGTATATTCTGCTTATTGGAAGCTTACTTGTTAGTCTTTTCCAGAAAGCTAATGAAATGAAATGTTATGTTATGATATCAAAAATACTTGACTCTTTTGTGTTTAAATAACGTACAGAAATAAGCAAGAGCAGTTATCTTTTAAACATACTATAATCTTACCTAGTGCTGCTTGTGAAGCTTTTGTGCATTATTCACATTAGATTTCCCTGACTTTCTGCAGAAGTTTTCTGTAGAGTAAAACAAAGCTGCTGTTCATCTTGACAGCAATTTTTGTCTTTCAAAAGAAGACTAATTGCTTCACAGGCTTCACAAATCTCCGATTTCTTTATTTGTTTCTGTGACAGGGTGCTGGGCTGTTAGGTAGCACCTTTTATATGAAAAAATCCTGTGGTGTTTGTCAACATTGCTTAATTAGTGAGTAATTATTTCACCCGCTGTTGAAAGGCAAAATATGTCTCTAGCTGGGGAATTTAAGAGATGTTCAACCAAAGTTATAGGCGGATTATAGACGTGCAGATCATACTTAGTAGGAACAGGAAAAAGTGCTGAGAGAAACCAGATAAAACTGGAATCCTTCAGCAATTCCTGCAACTTGGCACAGTTTCTATTGTGTTTGTTAGTGAAGTGGAAGCAGATAACCTCAGAAACCAGAGAAAAGAGTCAAGAGAAAGGAAGGTGAGAAGAGGTGCTTAAAAAGTGTCACATCTGATTGTGTAGTCAGGGTTTTGTGTGGTAGGTTCAAAAATATTTATAGACATTCAAAGTAAAAATTCTGCTAAATCTCAAAATCTCAAAAATAAATAGCAGCTTCTCTCCTTAATTTTACTTCGTTTACTGCCACTTTTTTTCATCTGGTTCCACCATTCAAATAGAGCTGTATAATATACTCATCTGAAATGATGTATAGAGAGTCCGGTGTGATGAAGGAGGCGTGTGGAAGGCTGAGTTTGAGTAGTCTGGGGCGTTTAAAGGGAGGTAGGATACACACGGACTGTTGGAAAGCAGGTATTGCAAAGACAAAACTGCTGTGTTAGTGGTAGCAGGGAGATGGTCTGTGATTCTGGGAGAATGTGACAAATTAAAGATGCGATTATTTCCATCTTCTTTTTCTGTTTGTGTCTGATAAGTTGACTTTGCAGAGCTTAACATTTTTTACAGCCTTTTTTGTTAGTTTTCATTTGACTATTGAAAAGCTTTTGTGGTTAAGGGCAACTCATAGTTCGTCTTTGGTTTTGTGGCCAGTAGAAATTCTTTAATATGACTTTTTTTTTGAATAAGTTTTCTATTTAGTGTTTTTATAAAGTGTTATTGGAAATTTACTTTTGCCTACTATGGTTTATAGTCCAGTCATGTGCTGTCTTGCCAAATGTCATCAGTATAAAAACAAAAATACATTTGTCTGTCGTCTTCCCCCAAGTATTTTCAGCAGCATAGTCAAAAGAAGCATCAGTAGCTGTGAGGATTTTGCAATTGTTTAATTGTTTCCTAAGCAGGACAGTAACTCACTTGCCTCTAACAGTGTGCAGAGGTGAGCAGTGTTTTGATGTTTGCTGTGTATGAGTAGTCTCCCATATACACATGATACCATGAAATATGCATAAAAGGTAGAAGGCAAACTTTTCAAATGTCTATTAAACATTGTGTACATTTTGCATAAACTTATTTTTATAGATAACTGCATTTTCAAATACAAACAATATTAGATGCAATCTTAAATTATGGCATGAAGTATATAAAGAAATTTACATTTCTTTACATGGAATTTACATAGCTCATTTAGGAGTGAGATGTCATATTTTCTCTTTGTTACTTGGACTCAAATTATCATAATTCTATTCTGATAGTTTAGTTATAAAATAAGTATTTAAGTGTTTGATAGACTGTATCTCTTTAACTGAATGAATGTACACGCAATTGAAAGCACAGTAAGTTTCTGTGGGCAGTTTTTGATATGTGAATAGTCAAACATTATCCAGTGAATGTGGCTGGTGTCATGAGTTAGGCCTGGTGACAACAGATCTGCTTCAAACACAGTCTAGCCTGTTGTTGATGTATCCCACTGTTTTTGTATAATTTGTATAATTCTATAATATTATATGTATATATTATATTAATATAATAAAAAGATAGGAATTCTTAATTTCACTTTTTAGTAAGCTCACTCTAGGAATATTACAAAGCAAATCTATATCACCTTGCCAAATCATATTGATACACCCTTTCAGTTAAATGCTGGAAAAAAAACCCCACACCCCACATTGTTATCACACTGATGCTTGCCAGCAGATAGCTAGAGGGGAAGATGGGGACTAGCATAGATTTTCTGTCTGAATTAATCAATTACCCCTCCAGTTTTCCTAAGCCAATAAATATATTTGCAAAATACATCTTTAATTTTGCATTTTTTTTTAATTTTAGGTAAAGAGAGGACTTCATCTCAGTCACTGAAGACGTCCAGAGATGCGTCGCCGTCAGGCTCCACAGCAGTGCCCTCAGCAAAGGTGAATTTCCTTTCTGAGTGCTTCTCTCAGCCTGACTGCAGGCTGCAGGGGCACAGATCCTTTGGGAGGGTCTGCAGCTGTTAAGGAAAAGGGGATTTTGAAATGTTGTGCAGCTCAACAGATGGGTTTCTACCAACTCCTTCTTTGGTGGGAAGATGCTGATAATGCTGTGAAGCTAAAGACAAAGGCAAGCCTTTTACTTCATACCACTTTTTAACATTTTAGGAGAAGGAGCATTTTGAATGTATTTTAAACAGATATTTTCCAAAATCTGTAATGGTAGAGAAGGAATGAAAATGGGAAACCAGGTGTTAGGAACAAGTGACCCACACGACACGTCTGCACTTGCTCTTAACTTGGTGCTGCTGAAGCTGTCGCTGGATTTGGAAACAGTGTCATCCCTGTCAGCCTGGTGAAGTGTCTGGCTGGCAGAGCTGACCTGCAAGCAGGGCTGCTGGCAAGAAAAGTGCCATTTCCTTGGGAGCAGAGCTGCACTCCAAAACAGTTTGGTAAATGCCATTTCTGAGTGATGCTGTTTAATGTCCCATCCAAAAATCTTGTGGGCTGAGCCCAAACTACATGATTATGCTAATTTGTTGAAGAGACAGGCTAATAAACACTAATGAACAATCAGCATTCACTATTGTTCTAGAAGTCCTGTGGCAATAAAAAGGTTTTTGCTTCACAGGCTGCTTGCATTAAAATTATATTTGAGGTTAAAGTGAGTATTTCTATGGGAGCGTTTACCCTGAATTTTTGAGAAGTGCTTTAATGAGAAGTAGGAAAACAATACAATATATTGTTCTAAGTGAGTGAGGTGCTGTAAAAAGCAGCATTCTCCCGAAGTAGCATAGTGTACTAGCTTAGTTTTTTGAGTCTTTTAAAGAAAAACAGTGGAACGCTTAGAGGGAAAACATCTTGTAAGGAAGAAAGGTGTTATTTTGTGCAAAGGTGAGACTGAAGGAAATAATTAGCAGGAAAAAAAAAAGAAAATAAAAGCAGGCTTTGGTTGTGCTCTGTCTCTCTAAGTGGTTCCTCCCTATGCAGCTGTTCAGAAGTGCTGCACGAGGCACCAGCTCGTCGCTGATGTCCTGAAGCGGGGAGGCCTCAGGGTGCTCTTAGCCATGTAGATGGGCTGAGCGAGCTGAAAGCTGGTCCATGGCACAAGTTGCACTAATTTGGATTATAAAATAAATTTTATAATTAGGCCACCTGTTTTCCTGACGAATTTAGCATATTGCTGCTTAATACTAAATCCTTGCTTAATACAAATGTGTTGCAAAATGTTTTGCTTGGCAGTAATATGGAGTGAAAGCTTGAACTGTCAAGCACTGCTTAAACACTTTGCTTTCCTCCTCAGTCAGCTCTAATCTCTGCTGTGCTGTTTTGATGCCAGAGGTTTGCCTGGATCCACTGGCAGAGCTGATGTAGGATACACACAAATAGGAGACTTCAAATCATTTCCCTGGATGGAACAGATCTCTGTCCAGCAAACAGAGCTCTGGCACAGGCTGCCCAGGGAGGCTGTGGAGTCTCCTTCTGTGGAGCTGTTCCCAGCTCGCTTGGATGCAGCCTGTGCCCCCTGTTCTAGGTGACCCCGCAAGTGCAGGG
>JAVCKT010023771.1:7764-21224 GCA_032273925.1 Rhynchotus rufescens
TCTGAGAGCGGGGTTCTAGCACTAACTGCATGATTAAATCACACGCTGAAATTGCCTGTATGGGGAATAAATTCTCCCACGTGTTATCTGATGACTTTTGAGGTCAGATTGCTTAACATGATAAATTAGAGTCAATTAGCATATCATTATTAATAAACTATTTTTGTCCAGCATAGCAGAAAGTAGAAAATCTGCAAAACACAATACTCTTAAAGTTGACAGTAGTGTTTCCCAAGGAGTTGTCCATCTTTTTCACTGTGATGTCACATTCACTGATAAATGTGATGTCTTTTATCACTTCGCAGCAGTGGGAATCAAGCAGTTACTGGCTGAGCTCCTGCATTCAGGGCTCTTCTTTTGTCCTAGAAAGACCAAGAAATAAATCCTGGATCAAAACTCTGATACCTACCTACCAGAATTTAATCTTTCTCTCTACTCCAGCAAACCAGATTGGTGTTCTGTCTAATATTGCATCAGTTTATCTACAGGAATAATGTTGCACAACTTCAATCTTTTATATGCAGGCCTGGCTTTATTTTGTTTTGAATATCCTTTACCTCAGATTAGCTTGTCCCAGCCATGACCCTTCATCTCATCCATATGTTGCTTAAGGCATTTTTCCAGCGGAAAGAAAACCCACCTTGCTAACAGACTGGATGTTGATAGAAAGTTTATGGTAACGTAAACCATGATTAAATTAAAATTAAAACCATGCACAAGCCTGGTCAGAAAATTAAGTTTACATGTGAAGGGAGCATAACCAGTGCTGACTTTTTTGCGCACATATGAAAGCTTGTAGAACCAGTAGTTAATGCACTTTTTACTGCCAATTAATCTTTGGCCCAATTCCCTGGTAAAGACCAAAACCCGCAAGGAGTGTTTAGTCTCTCCTGTTGGAGAAGGAGACCTGTTTTATGAGAGCCCTTGACAGGACACCACAGAAGACCTTCTGTGGCTGAGAAGAGCAGTCCATAGAAAAGAAGAGCAACCAAAATACTGCCTGGGGGGTGCACTGAGGTAACATCAACCAAGTGAAAAAACCCTAATCTTTCTAAATCCAAGTTTCCCTAGAAAGCAGACACTCCATGAAAAAATGCCATAAAGTTGAATTAAATGTTTTCCTGCTGGAAACACTGCAGCTAGGTCTTTTTCTTGCCAGTAGAGGATGTCTTTTCTTTTTTTCCTTTATTTTTAAAGACAGGAATATTTGTAAGTCATACCAACAATCAGAAAATGACTGGGATACAGCTGAAGGAAAGAGAGATGGATTCAGAATTTGGGAGGCCATGTCCTCTTCTGCCCTTTGTGCTTTTCATGCCCAGGGAACAGGATGATATTTTTGGAGTATTATTTTAAATAACGGAGACTATCGGGTTTCATTTCATCTGTTGGTTCTGGTCCGCAGTGCCAGTCAAGCTCTAATTATAAATTATAAAATGGGCTCTCCTGTGCAATGAGGAGCAAAGGAAGAGCCAACGCCTTCGCTTCACAGCTGGGGCTATACCTGTGGTGATCTGTATTTTCACCATTAAGCCCCCATTACTGCCATTACCATCTGCCTCGGTCCTATTTATTTGAAGCCTATTATGTCAGCTTAGTCAGATCAATGCATTAATGCTCTGCTCTCCGTATTGCAAGCCCCAGGGGAGGGAGAATGTGTCCCTCTTTCTAGACAGAACGGTGGCCATTCTGATGTGTGCAATGGAACACAAATCCTTGGCATTACTGAAGGCACCTGAAACCTGAAATACTTCCCTCATGCACCTTGGAAAGCGTTTGAGATCCATATACCGGTACATCCCATGCTCCTAGAGACGAAGGATCAAGGAAAACATGACTAAAGCTCATCTCTCTGGGCATCAGCTCCACCTGTGTTATGCACTTCATCCCTCTCAGCCTACTAAACTCCCAGAAATTGCATTTTTCACCACCTTTTTCTGCTATGGCAGCTGAGGATCATCCAGTTTTTCCATGTGAGAAACATGGCCCAGAGCTGCCCTGAGCATTACTGTTTACGTCTACATAAGGCTGGGTATCTGTGACAGGGCCTAGCTTGGAAGGTCCATCAAGATAAGGGAGTTGTGTGGTTTTGTTATCCCCAGCTGACTCTTCTTGAGAAAAAATATTTGAATGTAATCTCACACAAATCCCGCTTCAGGAAGGGTGGGGACTTGATGGGATCAGCTGTTCTCCTGGGATGAGCCATCCCTGCAAGCTCTCAGCTACAGAGAAACTGCACCAGAAGATAAAGTGCCTTCTGATTTCGGTGATACTGAACTTTCGGGGCTGATTTGAAGATTTTTGATTACATTCACCTTCTCTTGCGCCTCGAGCTCAAATGTAAAGAGCTTTCCAGACTTGCTCTCTTTCTTGAACAGACAAAAATGATATTATTGCTCTATCCAAAAGACAGCAGAAAGGCTCACTCCAGAAATATTGTGAAATCAGTTTTATTGGAAAAATGATACATTTATATTCTGGCTTCCAGGCTTGTATATTGCATATACTGTAACACTGGTCCTATTTAGCTGGAGTTAGACTAAAAGATGATGACAAAGCCTGTTTTTGCACAGGCTAAATACAGCTTTATACAAGGTAAGCTGCAGCATATGGAAATGGGAGGAAAAAAATGAGCTCAGGCAGCTGAAAGCAAGTAGTTATGTTATGATGTTATTTTGTATTATTAATAGCTTAGAGCTTTTCCATCAACTGTCATTTCCTAATTTTCACATGCTATAAACACCACCCTAGACAATAATTATTTTCCACAAACGTATGATGAACTCTCAGCTGGGTCCTATGTGTGTGACATTATCCTCCCATGCTAAAGCTAATGTACTTTCCACAATGGATGTATATAGATAGATAGATAGATAGATACACATACACACAGACAGACAGACACATATACCCCTCCAAATACACTTTTCATGTTTTTCTCTATAAAGTTCACCTCAGTTATATTATCTGGAATTAATTTTGCTGCAGGAGTTGTTGGAGGTTCAGCAGAAATACGAATACTATAAGACTACACTGAGCTTTGGCACCAGCTTCATCTTCAATGGAAACCTGGATCATCATAAAACCTGGATCCAGAAGCATTTTCCTTTCTTGTGTTCTAGCTGATGACTGTAGAGAGGCCACACTTTAAAAGTCGGCATATTCTGCAGTATTCAACACTATATACCAATATATACAATATTTTGCTATACATATACATAATGTAACAAGGTATAGCAGAATATAACAATACATAGCACAGCACTTCTGAGAATTATTTTGTGCTTGGCCACCAGATCTGCCTCAGGAGAGCAGAGCAGGAAGAATGAGACCCAGGAAAAAGCCTCATTCAAACCACCGTTGTGTTTCATGCTAGAGATTGCCATAGGGACATGTGTTGCAAAGTTAAGAATGAAACCTATTCTGCTAATACTAATGCAAAAGTCACCAACAAGAGCTGCAAGGGATGGGTTTGCTTCCCTGACAGCAGAAGAGAAGTCTGTTTTGCAGCGCAGCTACTGTGTCCCACCTGTGCTGGGCAAATTCGGGTAGAACAGAGTGAGCAAACCTTAAAATGAAATGCCGAAGCAGGAGAACTCAGCTTCTGGAATCAGAAAGCACGTTAGGGGTTTTATCTCTGATAAAAACAACTCCTGCTCCCAGGGACATGCAATCTAAACTAAACTAGGCTCATCTTACAGGCTGATCCTGCAGTCAGTTATTGCAGCTCAACAGTTTCCTGCCTGTGAGCCGAGCCGCAGTAACTGTCCCCAGGCAAACTCTTGACTCCAGCGCAATGCAAGGCAATTTGACCTAGTTTAAGGAGTGTGAAGATAGACTGCATCACCCCCCGGCTGAGCACAGAGCCACAGAGTTCCTCCATGCGGGCACAGGCACTTGGCAAACCCGGGCAATCGTGACTCTTGGCTGCCAAAAACCTGAAGACAGGTTGTGCCTTGGGCCAGGTGATGCGTTTTGGACCACAGACACAGAGAGATCTCCTGAACTGGCCCATAATCGTAAAGCAGCAGCTGATATGTCTCATTTTAATATGCCAAAGAAGGATGACAGGTATTTTTTCTGCTAGGATTGAATCACAGTGGCTGGGTAGAACACCTAAATATTTCTGCAGAGCTCATAGACTGCTATTCCTCAAGAGCTCTTGCCAAGAAGAAAATATGTTTAAGCCATGCAGGTGGCCTGCTTGGGTTTCTTGTGAATTATGATCCCATTGGGTTTGCAGAGTTACTCTGAGTTTTGCAGCTCCATATCTCAACTTTACTATTGCTGGAATGAATTATTCCTTCATCAGATACTGATGGAGCAGCTGAACCCGTGCCAAGTACAAAGGGGCTTTTTTTGTGGCTCTGAGGAGTTGTCACAGCTTGTACCTCAATGTTTGGGAAAGGAACCAGTGACACTTTCCAGAAATAATGCTCCTGTTGATCAGCCAAATGTTGAGATGAACAACTCAGCACAAGGCTGTGTAATCGTAGTATTAAACATGATTAGAGAGAAAGGGTTTGGCTTTTGAATAGGACACCCTCAAAAGCAGCAGTTTGTATTTTCTTCTACTCAGTTCTAAGCCTATGTTAAAATATATTTAAGCCTTTTAGATATATATTTATAAAGACAGATCTGGTATTACTTAGGCTTTCCTTCTGTTTTACAGGGAGAAGATTGCATCTTTCATATATAAAATTGGGAACAGAGAAAAATATAGCCAACATAACAGCCAAATACAGTCAATATAAACTCCCTCAGAGTTCTTTTTCCCTATATCAGCTAGCAATGCTGTGTCTTTTCCTTGCAGATATCAGCTCTGGGCTGGTAAGAAGATGTCACCCCTGGGCCACCACCTTTTTTTCAATAACTTTTAGGTGTGGGACTCCCACTGACAGGAGAAAGACTACAAGATCTTAAAAGTGTAGGGATTACCCATCCCCATTTCAGCACAGTATATACCACAGTATATATACTTTCACTTCCCTCCCTGCAGTAACAGAGGTGCCACTGTGACTCCTTGGCACTTCCTCTGCAAATTCACTTGTTGCCTGGAAAAATCAGCCATGCTCTATGCTATTCCCGGCCAAGACCATCCATTGCTTCTTGTGTTGCCTTCAGTTTGCTGGGGCTTTCATGCGAAAACGCTGAGCTGACAGTGCATTTGTTTCTTGTATATGGTCACTTCTTGGTGAGAGGGTTAAAGGTTACAACTAGTGAATGTCTGTTGGCTCATACAAAGAAAAACAACACTGATTTTTATTTCTGTTTATTTGAAGCTTGCAGAACAGTACACACCATGTAAAAACATCACAAGGCAGCAAGGGGGAAGTTGAAAGAAAAGACTGACCACTGTGATTACATCTGCACACAGCCAAGGGAAGGACAAAGAGGCTGAATTGAAACCTGTGGTTGCCAAACCATGTGGCCTGCGCCTCTACTGGAGCAAGACCAAGCCTGGCAGATGAAGCCAAAGCCCCTAGGATATGTCTTCATGTTATCTACTGGAAGGAAAAGGCTCAAAAGTACAACGGTCTTCAGCAACAGTGTCTCTCAGAAAACAGCCTTCTTATTTCATGTAACTCTTTAAGGCCTGTCACACACTGACACCTTTCCCTAGGATTGCCAGTGCCAAATACTCAAAGTCCACAGCTTATTCTTAAAAACCATAGTTTATTTTTATTGTCTTGAACTGAAACGCAGGGTATTTCACACTTTCCTTTTGGATTTTGACTCACTGGAGCACACCCAGAATTCACCTTTCAGCTTCTTTGTACAACTGTTAGGGCTACAAATATGTATTCTAGGCTTAAACTGGAAGCTGAGCCTCTCACCAAAAGCTGAGCTTCTTATCCCAAAATTATATTTCAAGAACTGCGGTTCTGAGGGAAAAAAAAAAAAAGGCAATTATCACAAGACTTATGATAAAAAATCAAAAAGCTGGCAGTAGCCTTCCCAGAAGAGCATTCCTTGTGGCTACAAGTTCAGTTCTATCTCTGCTATGCAATTTTGGAGACAGAAACTAGTACTTCCAGCTGCATAAAAACAGGCGTTAACTTTATTAACCCAAGAAAGCAGCTCTCTTGGTGCTCTTGCTCCACAGACACTTACACTGGCCCAGTGCAGAGCCCAATACAGGACACTGGGACACGTGCAGAGGCTAGCGGACACTCTATAATTGCCAAGATTGCTCAAGAAATTGAAGCTGAAAAAATAGCAATATTTATAAGTCTTAGGCAAGAGGGATAAAGTGGCCACAAACGGCAAGAAAACTGCTAATTATAATTCTTTTTCTCTCCTGATCCGAGTCGATTTGAGGGCCAAGTGGCCCTGTTCAACTAGAGATGTATTCAGAGTGACTCCGTGCAAAGCCGCAGTGCTATTCCTGGCCGCACTCTGGGTGAGCTACACAGGCAAGGAATGTGCAATGCAGGAATGCAGCTTGACTGGTTGTGTTTGAGAAAAGTTGTGTATCCTACCAACAGCGAGGATCGGAACTCTCTAATAATGAAGATCCTCCGTTCATGGGATTTTGTGCAAGATTTATCATCCCGTGGCCCTTTGCAATCTGATTGACTGGCTGCACCTAGCGCTGGCCATCAACAAGATCCTGACACTCTCTACTTTGGAGACACACGTAGCAGCTTTGCACAGCGCTTCCAGCGAGGAAATGATGTTTACTGTCTTCCAGCGATGCTGGCAGGGTCATTTTTAAGTAAGCAAAATATCTAGTGACACTGCTGGACCTTGCCACAGACATTGGGGCAAACAACTCAAGAAATGCTGCTGAGTTCTTTCATTCCAGTCAACCAAACCCTTGCTTTTCATTCAAAACAGTGGATACAGGACAGGATTTCCTCACAGATGTAAAAATGATCTGTCTTATTAAAAAAGAAATTTAAAAAAAGAAAAAAAAAAGCGGGTTCTAGATTAACTTTCAGTCTAAAAATCCACAATGGATGAGAAGGACATGGGCAAAGGTAAGGAGCACACTCAACTCCATCTGGGAACGACTTCCCAGGCTTCTACCCTGCAAAGATTTTTATAGCATGACTGTGAAATCCACATTTACTTAACACCAGCAAGAAAAATGACCACTCCTTTCAGAGACTGTGGATGGAAGGAGATGGGCTGTGTGGTCCAGCAGTAAGGGATTACTTTCAGATTTCCTCTCCCATCCTGCAGACCCACAACCTCCACTTGATAGACAGGGCCATAACCCTCTGGCAGCTTTCCAGACCTTCCCAGGGCCATCTCTCACCTTTGGAAACTGCCCTGCCAGGGAAAGGCTCTTCACGCAATGGAAATAGCTGCTTTCTTCAGGCTGCTGGGGAGACTTATGGGTGGAAACTTCACACTCTGTTCCCTCCATATGTGTTGCTACCTTCTCTTTCAAGGACTGGAACAGGTCACCCATTCTCTGAAGCAGGTTTTGTCCCTGCTTCAGCAGCACCATCCTCCCTGCTCTTTAGACTCAAACTCCTTTTTGGAGACAGTTAGACGAAGGCTCCCTGAGGCTGCAAATGTGAGTATCTGGTATTAACAACTTCCTACATAGATTCAAAGAAGGGTGGTAGGCAAAAAAACGAGAATTGGGGTCACCATATGAGATTCCCTGAGACCATAGGCAACCATACAGCAGTACTTATTGCACAAGGGTCACAAAATATCCACCCTCAAAGCCACAGAATACATCGAAGTGCCAATAAACAAGTTAAGGCCCATTATAACCACAGCTGTAATGTGCAACAAGAAGGACAGAAGAGATCTAAGGCATGGCCAGTAATGCGAAGTCCCAGGGTAATTACAGGAGCTCACTGATTTTCCTAGGAAGCCAACAATGACCTACACTGCAAAGACAGGGCAAATAAACCCCACTGCTGTCTTGATTTTTGCAGGTGCTGACAAATGTGACTGCCTCTAAGCTCAGTGCAGTCACTTGCCTTTTGTCCTCCTCATTGCACATGGAGCAGTATGCACTGCCACGATGCTCGAGAATGGTCCAGAGTTGATTTGGGGTTTCTCCTTTCTCCTGAACTGCCTGCTGCCTCCAGGATTGTCACTCACAGACCACTGGAACAGCTTGCCCAGAGAGGCTGTGGAGTCCGTCAAAACACCTGGATGCTGCCCTGTGCCATGTGCGGTAGGTGTCCCTGCTGGAGCAGGGGGATTGGACTAGATGATCCCTAGAGGTCCCTTCCAAGCTCAGTCATTCTGTGATTCTGAGGTGCATTTCAGGTGCTAACGGGTGTTTGCCACCACAGCTCTGCACTTCCCAGAAGTGCAGTGGGGGAACACAGGTCACTAACAACTCCAGGCTCCAAAATCCTGTGCTTAACTCAGCAGAGGAGACAGGGACACCTTTTGACACAGGAAAAAAAAAAGGGGGGGGGAAAAAGAAAGTATTTCTGTGAAATCAAAATCATCTACCTGTCAATGTTTAATTAACTATAAGCTAGAAATAACTCCTGGAAATGCACCTAACTCCTTCCACAAGACCCATGCCTCCCAGGCTGCACCTCTCTTCTCCATCCTGTCAGTACTGCTGGTACTTCTTGGCCAGACTGTTTTCTCCTTCAAAGCTACCTATAGCATGGGCAGAAGGAGACACGGGCCAGCCACGCCATGGACAAAGAAGCTGGCTTGCAAACAACACCCTGGTGCTGGCCTTTTGTGCAGGGGCAACTGCCAGCACTACCGGCTTTCTCCGCAAGCATCACGTGTCCTAACCACATTACCACATCTTCACGTATAGGTTTCTTATAACTGGGGTAAGTCAAAGGCAGCATTTTTGTTCCCCTTATTTATTTATTTATTTATTTATTTTCAGTTTGGCAATTCCACAGCATTTACACTTGCAGGTACTTACCCAGGAAGCTGGATTTCCCTCTCTCTTTGGTTTCCAGAGAGCTGCTGCTTTCCACCGCTGTCATTTACTGCACAAGAGGTTGCTCCCCGAGTTTCACTGAGCCACTTGCACCATCAATTTGTGCCCCGGGGACATCAAGCAACTTGGTCCCCAGCAGCTGATGTAACCGAACCACTCTCGTGTCCAGGCTGTTGGCACGATTTGCACAAAACATTCCTCACACCCCAAATCAGTGACTGGAACTCTGCTCAGATACTAAAACCTTAAATTAATCTGCATTTCCAAGGAGTCGTTTGGCACCCAAGTCTTGCAGAGACCTGGCTCCCTTGGCCTTCCCTTGCTCACAGTACAGGGCCCAGAGCCAGCGGACGGGCTCAGCAGCTCCACCAGTGAGTCCCCCTGTTGAAACCAGCTCAGGGAGGCGAGTCACGGCGCGGAGCGCGGGGGAGGCCGTCTCTGTCCCCGATGAGCGCGCGCAGCCTCATGGTCACGGGGCATGGCCGCCGGGACTGACTCATCCTGCCGCCCTTGCTCATGGCGGCGCGCGGGACGGGACCCGCCTGCCTGGTGCGAGGGTTAGCTCGCCCCTGTACTGCTCTGCAGGCCAAAGCAGGGCACAACCGCGAGCCCCGAGGCCTGTGACAAGGGACATGGTGTGGACGACTTTGTGCCCCCTCAGTTGGGATTCCCCAGGGGATTTCATGCAGTGCCTATGGAGGAACCATCCTTCCTACAGGGTCACTGCCAGGCAGAGACATGGGCAACCAGGCCCACACGAAGGTGGCCTCCAGTGGAAAATGACATAATGTGCTAATAAAACGATGGGCACCTTCCAGAGGGCAGTGGAGGAGCAGGAAGCCCAAGGCCAGCGCACATCCACACCCGTGGAGGGTATTTCCTTGGCATGGGGCTCATGCCCCTCTTGGCAGGAGAGAGGATGGAGCTGCCGAGGCTCAGGTCATCCATTGGGGAGAAAGAGACGCCTGTGTCGTGCCCATGACGCCCCAAGCCGCGGGAAAACACGAGCCACTCACAAGAGCACAAAGCAGCCACAAGTTCCACACGAGTTGGCCACCACAATGGAGATTGAGAGCTCGCTCTGCTCACCCTCTAGATTATTTCAGGAATTGGAGGTGTGGCAAAATAAAGCACGTGTCACCCCATGACTCAGCACCAAAGGCCATTCCAGGAGGTAGGTGTCCTTCCTTATCCTCACCCAGTGCAGCCAGGAGGAGTCCATCCTCACCGGTATGAGGAAGGGTGGATATCCCTATGAGCAGCTTCCCACTATTGCTGGATGACTCAGCTGCTCACATATCCACCTGGGGGGACCAGGGTTTGGCAACATCCCTCTGGAGACATCCATCAGGATCTGGCAGGGGAATCATTTTCCAGGCAAGAAGAAAGATTTTCCAGAGTGTGGTTGCTCCTGAGGTCTGATATCGTGGCCTAGAGCCACCAGCAGCATAGATACCGAAGTGGTCAGAGATGGTTCCTCACCTCTCCTGCCCAGAGGATGCAAACTTGCCTGGGACTGTCTGAACCTGTGGATCACGTAACACAGGCCAAACACGGACAGGCTACGGAAATCCTGGGTTTCCAGGTGTAAGGGTTCAGCACTTACAGCACAAGCGTTTTTCTCAGCCAGACTTTGCTCTGAAGGAGGGCAGGTGTTACCGGCTTCATTCTCACACTGGAAGTGCATCCTTTAACTCCTTTAACTCACCCCTTCATTCTGTAATCACCACATAAATAATCCTCTATAAGTCCCCCTACTTGTAGGAACTTGAATGAGTCATGTCTAGTAGTCAAGTGCTCACTGTGTTTCTGTAAAACAATGCTGCTGATTTTTCCTACACGCTGTCCTAATCTAAGACGTTTCACATGCAGCCTCACCCCTGAATTTCACTGTCCCCGCTGATTAGCAAGGTTAGCTGGACACTACGGTATCCTCATGTGTCTGTCCACCCTCCCTAGGAACAGGATAGCCCCAGGAGGATCGATGTCGAAGTGAAGGGACAGCGTGTGGAGCGTCCCCACATACCCTTGCTCATTGCAGCAGTGCCACAGAGCCACCTCATTCCTCTGATTTTCTCAGTCTGACTTAAAAAAAATATTCTTTGCACTCCACCTGGAATATGTGGTGCCGATAACCTCCGTCCTTCAGGTAAAGAAGCAAAGTTGCCAGTACTTGCATTCAGGTGACTCATCATTTTCTGCCTTACCAGGTAATCACGTGCTGCTTCTCGCTCCTGCAGCACTGTTGCTGGCTGCAGATTCACATCACAGCCCGGTTACACCATGATTCACCCCATAACCTGAGCCATTTTATAAACAGTGCCAGGCAGATGTATTGCAGATGTAAGTGCAACGAACAGCATCATCAGTATAAGCGTGAGTGGTTCATGGTTGCGTGGGTTTTATGTGCATGACCTCGAGGAGAAGGCATGAGAGGCAATTTGGGTGTCTTTGCAATGGACATGTGCTTATAACAGAACACCCTGGGCCTACTGCATGCAGCCAAATCTCGGCATGGCAATAACCCCAGCAGTGAAAGATCTGCTGCAAAGACCCGACTCTGCAGTGACTCCTCACTGCATTAGTGAAAGGAGGAGGAAGTTCTTTCAAAGCTAAACAGTTTTAATCCCTCTACTGCTGATTTGCAGCTCTGTAAACATGGAGCCACAATCAGTTGCAGATGTACGAGCTCTGGGAAAAACGAGGGCCTCCTCCAGGCCCATTTGCTCATTTGCAGACCTCGGCACCTTCCATGGAATGGCATGGATTTTGGTTTTTCTACCTTAACTCCTGCTCACCAACGTCCTGCAGAGGCAGAATCGCAGTCCCTGTGTTACCTGTTGATCAAAGGCACCTCCAGGCATAAAGCACAAACACTCATCCCACAAAACCTCCCCACTGGGAGCTGACCCCAAGGAGCCACCCCTGTTCAAGCAGCTGCTCCCTGCGGATCTTTGCCGTCACCCTCAGCCCGCTGGCAGCAGAGCAGCTCGGCCACGAGCAGGTTATTTTGGTCCAGGGAAAGGGCCGGTGTTTTGGAGCAGGCAGCTCTGATTTCTCTTTGGGCGGCTGCTGCTTCTGAAATATCAGCACCTGCAGCCAGAGGCTCAGCAAAGGACACGTGTTCAGTGCTGACAAATCGACCAGCCTGGTTGCCCACCTACACGTGAGCACACGTGTGGCCTTTTTCTTTATATATATACTTTTTTTTTCATTTTTCTGATTGTAGAAAGTTGAGCCGCAGTCCAACCTGTTCCCACCACGGGTACAACTCTCACCCCATAACCAACGGCTGCAGCTCCCCAGCCACGCTGCATTAAAACCCAGTTCTCTAGCACTAATTTCTGCGTCTCCTGGGCCCAAACCTGGCCCTGGCTTGGCTTGGGCCATCTGGCAAGCCTAGCTCCGGACCGTATCCCATCGCTGCAAGGAGCTGCCTTAAGGTTACCTGCAAATCCCTGAGGATTTGGTTGCCTCCTGGGACCCACACGTGGCCTCGCCACCGCATTCCTGTCCTCAGTTACTGCTAGGTGCTTGAATCCCTTAAGAAACACAGGGATCTTGCCAACCATTAATTTGTAGCTCAAGGCACTTTCACAGGTTAAAAAATAGCCATTGTCACACAAAAAAAGAGGCAGGAGCTGGGTGAAAAGAAAGGTTGGGCTATGCCCCTGGCCTAAGTGCTTTTAGGGGGAGGATATTTTAGTGTTTTGAGCTTTCTTTTTTTTTTTTTTTTTTGCATACCCTTATTACATATATTCATAGATCCAAAACAATGCATGTATAAATAATACTATATATAATTGATACTATATATAAACCAAGCTATAAATAAATGCATTAGGAACATAAAAGCACGCATACAAAAGCATTACACACAGGAAAAATATTATGCATACAGCAGACATATACAAAATGTTACAGACACAGGAAACATTCCACATATATAAAACATTCTACACATAACAAATAACATAGTAGTACAATGCGTATATAAAACAAAATAGTATAGACATATGAAACAAAACATTCCACATAAAACATTACACAAACACACAGATCAAATATATTCACAGAATCACGGAATCACAGAATATTCAAGCGTATTATTCACATATTTTATAAACAAAAGGTGAAATCATTACATATAGTCAGGTGAAACACATGAAGGTATTCAAATACCCATATGAATATGTGCAGATGTGTATGTGTATACATGTGCGATGCATATGGGTGTTTACCGGTGAACGCTACCGTAGTTACCGGTGGATGTTACCGTATTTACCGGTGGGCGCTACCGTATTTACCGGTGGGCGCTACCGTATTTACCGGTGGATGTTACCGTATTTACCGGTGGGCGCTACAGTATTTACCAGTGGATGCTACCGTATTTACCGGTGGGCGCTACCGTATTTACCGGTGGGCGCTACCGTATTTACCGGTGGATGTTACCGTATTTACCGGTGGGCGCTACAGTATTTACCAGTGGATGCTACCGTATTTACCGGTGGGCGCTACCGTATTTACCGGTGGGCGCTACCGTATTTACCGGTGGATGTTACCGTATTTA
>JAVCKT010023772.1:0-14013 GCA_032273925.1 Rhynchotus rufescens
CGCTGCGGGCCGCGGCCGCCCCGCGGCGGGGCGGATGGGGGAGGATGGAGCGGGATCCGGGCGCGCCCGCGGCCTGCGGCCCGGCCCGCGTGCGGAAGGGCCGAGCGCGGCGGGAGCGGCGGCCCCGCCGCAGGCCTCAGTGCGGCCTGTGGAGCCCCCCGGGCACGGGGATCCCCGGCAGCCTCGTCCGGGGCTGCTGGTGGGCAGCACGGGGCGTCCGTTAAACTGCCCGTGAGTTGCTGCGTGGAAAGGGCAGCGCAGAGCGCAGCAGGGCTTTCGTGTGGGCATCTCGCGGCCGTCCACCGGGCGGCTTCCCAGTCAGAAGCTGGCGCTGCGCTGGGGAGAGCCTCTCGCCCACGAGGGGAGTGAGAGCAATACCCTGCAGAACGGTCTGCTTGCAAATGCAGGGCTGCGGTTTTTTCTCACGTTCCTCAGCCTGGATAACGGGCTCCGTAGCATTAAAGCTACAGGCCTGAAACGCTTTGCACTTAGAGTGGTGCAGCAGTTCGGTACTTACTGTCCATGGGCCTGCACATGATGAAAACTATGTTGGTAGGGACATCTGAGAAGCTGATGAATGCCAACATAGCTGAGCTGGACATGGAGCCCCTGGTATCTGGCATGGCTGAGCACCACGTGGTCCTGCCTGAGCAGCCAAACACAGTTTATGGCTGCAGAACTCACTAGGTACTTACACAGTGAGACTGAAGTTGCAGAAAGTGCAGAAATGCAGTGTTACCATGTTTATACAGGCCAAGTTGCAATGCTTTGAAATATGGCTAGCGATTTTTTTTTTTGTTGCCTTGTGTCAGGAGAGTTGGAATTTTATTTGCAGTTTTCAACTGAGTGTAACAGGTTTTAGTTTAATGTTGCGAGTTTTTCCTTCAGACACCATGTCTAGTTTTACAAAAACAACTAATGGATCCTCTTTCTTTCCAGATAAGATGCTTCAGATAAATACTTCCTCCTTTGGAACAAAGCAGGTGGGCATCGCTTTTGAAATGTAATATTTGAGTTGTGAAACCCTGCGCCTGCTCTACAGGTTCATTTTAGCAACTAGGTTGTATTTCAGGAATTTGGTAATTTAGTAACCACTTGTAATGTTTTTTCAGGGAATGTTTGTATTTACGCTAGAAAAAATCTCATGAGAATGCAAGATTACAGTAAATACTGTAGAAATTGATTACTACTGTGTTACCATCCATGGCGTTGGGTAGCTTATTATTTGGAAAAAAAGTCAGATGTCTATCCCAAAAGGTGCTTGCAACTATTTGAATTACTGTTACTTCCTAAAATGGAGAGCCTCTGATGTACATTTTAGAGTAGTGGACAGAAGGGATTTCTGAAAACTCCGTACTGAGGCTACTTCTGTCAGTGTTCCTCTAGAAATCTCTTGATCAGTTCTGCTAGTGTCTGAATCTCTAATATCTCTTCCAGATTTGCCCTGGAAGTTGGAGACTTGCTACTTCACAAGGTAAAATCTTGGTGAAAATTGAGTGTGAAATCAGTTTGTGGCTTTTGGATCATTTAGGTAAAACTTAAAATTTCTATATCAGGAGGCAAACTTTATATTCTTAGTTGAGTTTTCCTTCTGGTGCCACCATGATGACTTTTATTTGCTACTCTTGACCAAGAGAGTGATGAGAACTTCTACCACCATTATTTACATCTGAGAGGCACAGCAGCAGAGAAAGCTCCTGGGGGTTTTGACTTCTGAACATAGATTTCACTGATTTTTTTTTTTCCTTTCCAGGCTTTGGATCATGCACTTTGAAGACTTAAAGAAAGATAATCTGGTAAGGAACTTTATAAAATCCATGGTTTCTTGTCTGTAGAAGTGGCTTGAGATTTATTCTACTAAATCACAGAAATTTATATTTGCTATTATTTAAAGGACTTTTAAAAGAGGGCTTTTGCTCAAAACTGTTGCAAGAGAGAAGTGATAATTTGGAACAAATTTTCCAAAGCAGATACAATGATGATAACATAGTTCAGCAGAATATCCTGTGATGAGCAGAGATTTGTCTTTCGCTCCTATCTGATGTATCTAGCTGTTGTGATCTCCTCCCAGCAGGTCTAGCTCATGCCAAGGCAGCTAAAGAGGTATTTCTTTTTTGTATCTTGCAGGCACTGAAAGATGAAGCATTAAGCTGTGCAAGGTAGATGTTCTATTATTTGCATGAATTATATATGCTTCTGACCTATGAAGGCTGCATATGATGACAACATAGTTCAGCAGATGAGCTGTGATGATCACACAGTTATTGTCTTTCGCTCCTATCTGATGCAGTCTCCTTTAATAATAATGCGTATCCTCCATTAATAAACAGACTCATCATTGGAAGTTAATCAGATAAATAGAATGTAAGAAAATGTCCTTGTGACTTTAACCAGAAGCAGTGGAATCAATGTGCTAATCTTAATTCATCAGATATTAGTGCTCCAGTTGCTATAACTAACTGTTGCTTTGCAGGCTTCTCAGGAGAGAATGATGTAGAATGTCCGTGCAAGGGAAGAAACTTCCAGCTGTTGGTGAAGAGAAGGCCTTGCTTGACTGAAGGTAACTATTTTAGAATGGATACTATGGTTGACTGTGCTGCATTTGTGTAACAAGTCTGCTATGAAACTGCATTTGCAGTTAAGAAAAAATTGAGTATGCTGGAGAGTACTGGATGATAGCTTATGAAATTTGAGTGTCTGGGGAGTGTAACCATTGCTGTAAATGATGTTGAATCAGGTCTCTGATCCCTGTGAGGATAAAACTTGACTAAACACTGATACAGTCTTTCACTAGAACTGTCATTCTAGCCTGAAAGCTTATGCTGGAGCCTATCTAACAATAACTCTTCTTTTTCAGTTTTTCAGAGTGCTTCTGGACGTGATGTAAGTACTTCTAGCTCTGCGAGCAGAATATAAAAATATGCATGTGAAATGAAGTCTTAAGTTGGGGAGGGGGAGCTGGTGTTGCATGCTGCTTGCATTTGATTTAAAAATAGAAGGATGCTTAAGGGGAGAACTGTAATGTAAGGTGCCCTGCTTTGGCACGCTCATTTGTGCCGATCTCTTACGGTGCAGTGTGCCTGTGAGATGGTTAGATTGCTGTAATAGCAGCACTTGAGCCTTTGTTGCTCTTTGCCACACCAGCTGTAGCCTAAAGTGGATAACTGTCCAGTGGAAGCTGCCTGTGTGATGAGATGTGAATAAACTGACTTCAATTGTGGAGGTCTGCAATTAGCTCTATCTGACTTCAGGCTTCTAACGAAATTTTTGTTTTTTCTTTGGTCTCTTGTGGGTAGTTCTGACTCCCTTTTGTTGCAGGGCTGGAGTGGAGCTGTTAAGTCATGCAGTTGGTAGCATTGCCAGCAAATGTAAGTTGCTTGCAAACTGATCATATGCAAGGAGTTCCCTGTGGATTTTCTTTTGATTTTATATTTTGGCACTCAGTTTGAGCACTCTTTGAGAATGGAAATTATACAGGCAGGAATCTTACAGGGTTGTAATGATGTTGCCAAATGTCTGACCTGAAGCAATAATGTGGACTATTCTTTACTGAAAGACCCTGTAAGTGGCTGTAACTGTAAATGTAGTGGGAATAGAGTAATTGACTGCTTGACATGGGAGGGAATTCTGTGTAACTGTGGGTAAGTGGGAGCAGCCCTTTGTAGTTTGAGGATTTTTGGTTCTTAAGTGATGGTCTATCACCTGAGGTGCAAAGTTACTGTCTTGAGGGTTTTTAATGGGGAAAGGTGCTGTGAACAGTCTGTTTAAAGTTACTTCATTAAAGTTACCAGCTGACTTCATCCAACAAATTATCGTTATTGGATATAACTTTCAGTTGCATAATAGCTTCAGTAGAGTGTGGTAGGAGGTTTAAATCTCAGAAGGGCAAGTCACATTATAATGTTACACAGAAATAGCCCCACTGTAAGCCTTAAACTTGTGTAGCAGTACAGATCAAATGCGCCATATCCCCAATAGTAAAAACTTGCTTGTATGCTGCTTAAGGGATCCATGTTTTGCCCTTCAGGCTTTCAAAATTGCTCGGCATTTGGCTTCACTGATCTGTAGTGGGAATAAGGAGCGTTACTGCTAAAGTTCTCTCTGCCCCTCCTGGGGGAGAGTATATGAGGTAGATTCCTTTTACTGGAGCAGAGCTGTTGAAATGTGGGTACTTCTGTTTGGCATCAGAGCATGTGCTAGTCTGTGCTTTGCATTCACAAGCACCACTTGCTTCAGTCCATGTCTGGAACCAGTAAAGACTGGGATAAGAGATGATGATGATGGTAACACTGGTCAGAGGGGTTGGGAATCTTGATGAACTTTGGAAGTAGTGTTAGCCATGTACTGAAATGGTATTTCATGTATGTGTCGTAGATTTGCTGCAAGAAGAGCTGCCAGACACTTTATAGCACTGTGCCTGTAAATGGTAAGATGCTTGTTCCACATTTGTTGTAACCTTCCTTAGGAATGTCACTTGCTTTCCATATCTGAAAAGAAATGATATGGGCCAGCTTGCAATGTGCAGCTGTTGTGCACTGCTTGATTTGCTAGTTGATGGGCAAAGCCAGTGTCACGGTTCTGCTGATGCTCTGGAAACCACCACATAGTTAAATGATGCAATGGGCATTTGCAAAGAGTAACTCTAACCTTAAAGTGTTGGAGTAATTGGGTAAATGGTTTATCTGAATGGCTGAATTAATGCAGTTACATGATGTGAGTGAAGATGTGGCTAGTGGTAAGGTTTGAAATGCTGAGATGTTTCTCCTACTGAAGGAGCCTAAAAGTAGCAGGATGTGAAGCTTCTGTAAGGGATGTACTGTTCGTGATGATCAGTTCTTAGCAATGGGAATCTCTCTGAAAGAGGCTGAGGAGGACTCTTGCACTGAAACAGTACATGCATGCAAGCTAACTCCTGAGATGTTGCCAAGGAGAGTGTTAACAAAAAAATCCTTTGTTTACAGGGTGATGCCCATGGGAAATGTGTGAAGCAAGACCTGTTTCTGCCTGAGGTAAGAGCAGAGCACAGCTTCCAAACTGCAGGCTTTGATAACTGGTGAAAAGCTACCTGCAGGGTACATGCCTGGCAGGTAGTGCTGGCAGGCAGCAGTAGAATGGATCTGGTTTGTATGCCTTGAGTGTTCTCAGCCTTCCAGTTGCGCTTACTGTGGGGATAAACATGATGCCACTGAGTAAAAATTAACTTCTGTGTAGATTTGAATTAGATGTTGATGGTAAGAGCTCTTACAGAGCAGATGTGACTTGATCCAGTCCCTGACCTTATAAACATTAGTGAACTTTTAATATAGAGTGCTGCTAGTGTGAACAGAAGATGTGGTCTTGATGACTTAAAGGTTTATTATTGGTTGATGCTTTCAGCAAGGGGAGGTAATAAAGAAACTGAGTTGGTGATGAGGCTATTTCAGCCAGTATAACATTGGTAATACAGTTCAGCAGAATACACAAACACCACTCCTGTCTAATGTGTGTGTCTAGGTTATGGACTGACAGTGCAACATTGCTGCACTTAAAACCTAAGTGCTATAATTAGATGCTCTTGTCAGCTGGAAGTGAAATGTAGTTTCTGATATGTAGTAGTTAGTTAGGTAAACACAATTTCATAAGTATAATTAAACTTGCATATTGATTCTTGCTGTTCTAAAACAATTCTGTTCTTCCTCAGGAAAGGACTATTCTGTCTGCAGCATCATTAGGTAAGATCACATGACAGTTTAATATTCCTAAAGAACTTGGGGAATATTTGTAGCCACTGATGAAATTTGATTCTGCCAGATGAATTGCTGTGATATCACCTATTTCCGTTCCACTCTTTCTGAGGCTACAGAACTGTTGAAA
Organism: Rhynchotus rufescens; assembly: GCA_032273925.1. Taxonomy (NCBI): domain Eukaryota; kingdom Metazoa; phylum Chordata; class Aves; order Tinamiformes; family Tinamidae; genus Rhynchotus; species Rhynchotus rufescens. The sequence continues at coordinate 5,854 of JAVCKT010023772.1, forward strand.
GAAGCTCTTTGCAAGTATGCTGCTATATATGTTAAGCCTGATTTTTTTTTTCCTTGATTTAGTTTGGGAGGCAGCTTGGAAACTACTGTATGAAGATGCAGAAAGTGAGTATACCACAGTAATGTTGAGATCTCTTGGCTGGAACAGATGATGATTACAACCTTAGCTTGAACTCTCTCTCTGAACAGAGATGAAAATCTAAGGTCTGAGTTGTTCCCAGCAAGCTTTTTGTCAATTTGGTGCCCTGTAACAGTTCCTGTGTCTGTTTTAATAGGGGGAAGATTGCAGAACAAGGGGTTACACTCCATGAACAGCATTAAAAACCCAGTGCTTTGTGGTAATGCCTGATACTGATGGGAACCAATAAAATCTTGCAACCTCTGTTGTTGTGAACTGCTTTTTGACTTGCTCTTGAAGCTCCAGGCTGTTTTATGAAAGCTTCAAAAGATGACTTAGAGTAAATGAAGGAAACAGGAGTTCTGCATAGTGTAACTTGCAGGCCGTTTGGCATATGGTTATTGCTAGCATTAAGACGGAATAGAGTAGGCTCAAATCATGCATAGATTTTTGGATAAACTAAATACTAAGTAACATAAGATTGTAATGAAGTAGCACTTAACGTTTAGCTCTTATGCCTGTAAAGTAATACTGCTTGTGAATTTTGAAAACAAACTGAAAGTTCTGTAAAGGCAAGAGGTCTGTTACGCACCTCCAGTAGATGTATACAAAGTAAGCATAGAGTGTGGACACTGTTAACCTTTCTCTTCTGGCTTCTCAATGTGGGGAAAAGTCAATTTTGAAGAGTCCACTCTGCATAACACTTAAAGAATAGAAGTGTAGCACTTCTAATGAGAAGTAAATTAGAGATTAAAATTGTCCGGTAATAATTTCAGATGTGAGGTCTTTCCAGATTTTCTTGGTAAAAGGAGTGGAAATAAGTCACTTCCACCCAGCTGGTATGAGCTACTTGAATTCAAGCTTTACCTTGTAAAAAAAAGGGCTGAGATTTTTTTTAAGCTGCATCTGTCTTAGATAAAAAGCTTCTGTGTGGAAATTTAGTCTTTTCTACACTAAAGCAAGAGCTGATAATGAGGCCTGTTTTCAAGAACTGATTAGTAGCTTCTTTCTCCTGTATTACTTTTTAAAATACCATACTTCATTGTGCCTGTTGAAGAGTTTGAAAGGACTGTTGTAGCCTGCTGTGTAGAAGAAGTCTCCGTGGAATAACTGGCCTCTATTTCTCAGGCTTCTGGCCAATACTTCAGCCTCCTCTGCATATTTCTCTGGTGAGGCAAAACCACCAAAAGACCTGGAAGAAGTGAGAGGGGAGTAGAGAGGTTTTACCAACTTGTAGGAGTTTAAGCTAGGGTCCAAAATATTCCTTTTGTTTCCCCAGAAGAGAAATATCAGGCTTTCTAATTATGTAGTTACTAAACTGCACAGCTGCTCAGGGATTGTGTGGCTGTTGGTACTTGTTTGAAAGATGGGGTTTTCAAAAAATAGAATCTAGGTGGCTAGTGGTTGCACAGGAGCATGAGCTGGTACAGTCTGACTTGAACCCACAGAAGGCAGAACGACCTGTCCTGTGGCTTTTTGAGGAACTACAGTTAAGGGTTAGGTGATTTAGCTCTTTTGTAACCCAGGGCATATTCCCAAAGCAAGGATGCTGAGGGCAACACTTGCATAAAATCCCTTCTGCACAGAACGAGAATGCTGAAAAAGGAGCATCCTAAAGCTAATAATTGTCCTCAGCAGGACACCCCAAGAGCCTTTGTATGCCCATCCCAGAAGCGGACCAGAGTGATTTCTAAATCCCCAAGCTTGGCTCATCTGAGGCTCTAGCCATTTCTCAGGCATGATTGAGGAAGAATGTTCTGTGCCCTTCATTGTCAGATCCCTTTCACTGTCCACGAGGCACTGCTCATGGACAAAGGCAGTGCTCACCTCACAAAGATAGCTGCAGCTTTTCGCTCTTCAACAAACACTTCGGAGTCACTGGGCTGTGGAGGGGAGTCCTGATGTTCAAAGGGCAAGAAGAAAGAGATCTTGAAGTCTGCACAGCCAGGCTTTACCAGGCATGTCACTGGGACAGCCATATCAATCTTGATTTCTAGAAGAAAGTAATATGCTCAGGTGTGAGTAGAGGCTGCCTCACTGCTGCACATGACATGACTGTCATGTGAGGCAAGGCAATACTGCCTGCTCTTCTGTTTTTATCTGTTCCTAACTTTCTAGCCCTTTGCATGCTGGCTGGGCTCTTCCTCTCATCCTTTGACGTCCATTGAACAAGGAATTAAGCTTTTTGCTTTGTTTATGTTGGGTAGTTGGTCTTGAGAGACTGTGGAGAGAGGATGTGATGGTATGAAAGAAGATGAATGGATTAGAGCAAGAAAGGGAAACTGGAGTGTGGCCCAGCTCCTTTAATGTAATAAGCTCCTCAGCTTTGTCTACCATGTACACATCTTAACAGTTGCAAGCCAGCACAGCCTCATACCTTTCTCATTCTTCCCTTGGATATAGTGGAAGAGTTTCCAGAAGCCCTGGCGCATTGCCTCCTTCTGGGTCTCTCCCCTAATGACAGTGTTGACCCACTTGGCAGTTTCATACTGACGCAGCTCATAATCTTCTGTCTAAAAGGCAGCAAAAAATGACAGTAACTATGAGGGTGATATTTGTTCCAGCTCACTCCTCCCCCACCCTAGTGTCCCATTCCACCTAGGACTGCCCAGCTCTTGTAATGCTTCCCAGCTTCTCTGTGCTCAGGTGCAGACTGCCAAATGCACCTTAGCTTGGCAGCACCCTGACTGCAGAGCTTCATTTGCACACCCAGCCCTCAGGCATTACCATGGTCTCAACTGAGCTCCACCGAGGGGACTGCAGATCCAGGGACAGAAATGTTTGCTTGAGGAATTTGATCATCTTGCCGCAGCTGAAATGCAGACACAATTCATTGGCCACTTTTTGACCCGTGTGGTATAAATAAGGCAGAACAAACTATCAAGACTTTTCTGCCTCACCTCATGCCTTTTCTCAGTCTAGTTTCCAGCCTTTCAGTAAAACCTGCTACAATGAGAAATGACTGGAAGAATTCAAGCAAAAGACAGGAGCTTTCCAAAAAGCAAAGTATCTCTGATACTTTGAAAAGCCTCATTAGTTCCTTGTTACTGCTTGTTCCCAATTATTTTAACAAAAACAGCTAAATTCTGATAGCCCTGAAGCAGAAGAAATGGAACTGCAACAAAACGGCTTTGGGAGCATTTGTGTCTTGGGGAATGTTGCCTTCATGCCTCTGTGAGGTGAGAGTGCTTCCTGGCTGCCCAAGAAGCTTGGGATTCTCCAAGTGGCATCCATAAGGAAAATGGGCTTCAGATGTTCAAGCACTTTGCTTCTGGATTAAAAGGTACAGATATTGATGGATATTCTAATAGTGCACAATTTCATTGGGTTATCCAGAAAAAGTTGATGTTTTTTTTAAACCTTTATTTTATTTAAAACCTTAACTGGTGCAGTCCTGTGACTTTATAGGACTTTGAGTACATGCCTACTTTCTTGCCTTCCATTCTAGAAAGGATAAGAATGAAAACATGAAAAATTGACATTGCTGCCACAAAAGAAAGCAAGCAGAAAAAATCAAAATCAGTGTATGTATAATCATATCTGGTTAAATTTTGATATTTTAGGAGAGTCAGTAATACATTTGTCAATACGAAGTAGACAGTAATACATTCTGAGAAAGTTTCTGTTTTCTGTTACAAAACTGTTATCAAGAATTTAAGATAAGAAAGACAGCCTATTGTTAAGTTCATGTTTATCTGGATTTTTAGGTCAGAGTTTGATAATCTATTGTCTTTCTGCAGCATGATTCGAGTGCATGTTTGTTGGGGGCAAAACAAGCTCTGTGGTTATTTTTCATAACCCAAAACTCTATCCCCATCTTTAATGTGACAGTTTGTGAGTATTAAGGACTTGACTTTATAGTAAAAGACCAAGAGCTACCTTGGGCTAGCCAGTTCCTTTCTTGCCTGTTTCTTAAAGCCCTCTGATAGTTTCATATGAAGACAGAATTTATCAACACTTGCAGGCATACCCTGCTATAGACTGTTGTTGAACACTGCTAATGCTTTGCAGTACTCTGATTTAGATGTTGCCACCACTTTTCACTTCGGAATCTATCAGGTTGAAAAGCTTTTATGAGGAAAAAAGAAGTGAAATTACTGGAACTGGTTTCACTTACAATCATTAAAATGATTTTAAGTGCACTGCAGAGAGCATTTGTACGCTGAAGAATGTCTGTCCCAGCTTGAAGGTGAAGCACAATTGCTCAAGTTCAGCAGTACATTTAGCAGGACTAGTCACCAAAAACTGCTACATGGCACTGTTACTGTGCCGTGTAAGTATGGTGAGCTTTACTATCTTATCCTAACGTTTTTGTTTATCCTGCTTTAACATTATGATGAGCGAGACATAACAAGAAGCAGGACACAATTTTATTAGAAGCACATGTTCTGTTCTGAAACTTCATATGGTAACTATATTTTATCTGTTAATACAAAATCAAAGATATTTCTTTACTGTCTTTTCCCTCCTTCCCTTTTTCTTTGCTACATCTTGATAGAAAATGTACTCCTCCTGATTTTGCACATAAAGAAATGCCTTCATCTTAGGGAAGTGAATTTTCCTTCATTGCAGTGCTTGCTGGTTCAGTAGCTGCAGGCTTGCCCTGTATTTCCCTAAACCTTCCTGACTCACGTTGTTTTAAGTGCTGTTTAGATCTGTTACAGAGCTTTTCCTGCTGCAGCTTTGTGGCCACAATTGTTGGTGACTGCACTTAAAAAAAAAAACCCTAAAGTAATGCTCCAAACATTTATAGTTGAATTCATTCTCAGATCTGTAGTAAAGCTTAAGTTTGGGGTTTGCATCTGTTCTTGTTTATCTTGCACCAGGCATCTTTGCAGGTTTGTTATGCTGACAGCAGTAAGCCAGCGTAGCCAAAGCACCCACTGTTCCACAAAGGAGTGAGTTACACAATGAAAGGGGAGGAAGTAGCCGTACTTACGTTTTGGAGAAGAAACTCCTTGGCCTTGTAGCTGTCACGGTCTGTGCTTCTGAGGCTGTTCACGTTACACACAGCGTGTCAGCATTTATTTTTGTTTGCTCCAGCTCCACCCATGCCACATCCCTACTGGTGGGAGATGCTGTTACAAAAGCCAGGACCTCAGAGCCTTCTCCTCCTGCACATCTCACTGGAGACCTCCCACACGAGTGCTGAGAGCCCTACCCCTGCCCACGTGGCAGCGCTGGCTCTAGTTATGTGATGTGCTTGCATAAACACTTCTGCACCCTTGCGCAAGATTCACCGGCTCCCCGGCACCTGATCTGCCTGTTCCAGAGTCAGTTCTCTGGCTTGGTTCTCCACTCTCCAGGATTCACGTAAATAATCTCCCCCCATCTGTCCATTCCTTGCCCTGACTGCTTGAGCGGGGTGGTGCAGAGCAGCAGCTTTCCCTTTTTGCCCCAGGGCAAAATGGTGGGTACAAATTGGGCTGAAAACAGCTAACACCATCTTTATGAAATTTTTGCTGACATGTTAGAAAATACAATGTTCTCGTATAATGGGCTGTCTGTTTTGAATGGTATTTGAGAGTAATCAGCCCCCCTAGCCCTTGGATGTCTGCACAAAGGGCTTATACAAAATTATTGTGAAATCCTGCTGTGTGTGTAGTGAACAAAGCGAAGCTGGATTCCTCATGTAACCAGCTCCAGCTTTAGTTAAGTGCCAGCAAAATAGATATTTCAGTCCTGAAAACATGTCCTGTGTTTGGGATGGTTCGTGCAAATCCCTTGCAGCCAAATTCACCCAAACTTACTGTGATATTTGAGTTACATAAGCGAGAATGGCTTTTAGCATAAGCCAAATAACGCTGGCAGGGAACCAGTGTGCTGTGCAGTACCCTCCTTGTCAGGGTGAGGTAAAAGGAAAAGATGCCAAGTTGAAGTTGCAAACCTCTCTCTAATACGACTAAGGTGGCTATTTAGAGAGAGGTTTGACTATTAAACCTATTAGAACATGCTAAGGCCAGAAACATAGAGCCATTTCTCTGTGGGTTCAGCATCATTATTTTATGACCTTTACAGGTGTTCTGCTTCAATCAAACAGGAGAAAAGCAGGATGGTGCTTCAGAGAAGCAGAAGCTGTTACTTGTGGTGTTTACGTGGGGCTCAAGGCATACCAGGACTTGTACTTTTTGGTGTGAAGTTAGGCCCTGTCACCTTAGTGCCAATGCCAAGTGCATGCTAGTAGGTAGGAGGGCCACGTAACCTAGCTGCCACACTTCAGTCCATCTCCACACTTGAGCACGTGCACAGAGAAATGCTGCCTTGAAAGGGGAGCCATTAATTTGTAGATAAACACAAGCCCACTGTTGTGTGGGCTTGTGTGAACTGTGTGTTTTGTCTCTGAAGCAGAGACCCAGAACAATCTCTGGCCTGTGTGTGTGTGTTTCGGTCCCCAACAAAGAGCTGGCTGTTCTGCTGGAGTAGCCTGAGGTTGGAAAACAACGCTCAGTGTTTTCCTTAAGAGGTTGTTTTCCATCACACTTTGGTTTTTCACATGCACATTGGAAGGACATGTCAGCAATTGGGGGATACACACAGTGGGCCAGGCATGAAGGCATGTATTTTACCTACAGAGGAGCCATAATTGTACTAATGAAGCAGTAATTGAATCTAAAAGGAGGCCTAAGATAATCTCTGTTTAATATATCATAGATGCATCAGAGACTTGGCTGGTATTTTGTAGAACAGCTGACAAAGCAATGGTTTCCTGCACTCTTGTCTCAAAGTCAAAGAGAAATAAGAGTATAACAATAGTACTAATACTGTCACTAATACTCAAGCTGGTGTTTCTGACTCTGCAAAAAGCTCATAGTTTCATCTCAGTGCTGTAAGGAAATGAATTCAGCTTCCCCCTACAAATCTAAGGAAATTAAGTGAATTCAGCTTCCCCCTACAAATTTATTTGTTTTTGACGGCTTCCACTCAGAACAAGATAATGAAACAGAGGTGAGATTTTTGTCCATAAGACAAAAAACAGCTCATTCAGAGAAATACGGAGTTGATATAGGTAAAATTTTAGTGTTTAAAAAAAAGACATAATCTAAGTCTGATTTTTTTAATAGTATTTAATAATGGTTTAAGGCTATTTGATCAATACAGATATAGCCTAGAGTAAGAGAGAATATAAAGCTTATATACGTTTTTTCAAACACAGCTCTGGTGTTTTACAGTCTGAAGGGAGGAAAGAGGCAGGCTCACTAGGATAGTCCAGTGTTTGAAGTCACCAGCAGTGCACACAAGAAGAAAGAAGCAGTTAGCAACCTTTGTAGCAGCCCAGTGCCTCACCTACCGGATGAGTTGTCAGGTAAGTGCGTCCTGCCCTGCTCCTGTAGGCAGGAACACGTTCCCTAAATGAACATGCAGAGATAACTGCAAAAATGGTGGGTTTTTTTTTTTTTAGGGATGTTTTTGTTCTGACAGCACTCAGCAATACAGATTGATGACCACCATGATATGTGTTGTTTAACACGGGGAAGAATGAGCACTGAGGAATGATAAAAAACAGATTTTAGAGGAAAGTTGTGGGGCCTTTGGCTTTGAAAGTTAAGCAACCTCAGAAGAACAGTTAGCAAGTTCTTAATGTCAATCCATTATGTTCACACATGGCAGCCTGCTTGCCGTTCAATTTCTGGACATGAATATGTGTTTCTTAAATGTTATAAGTTTCCTATTTGAAGTTAGCTTATACTGTTGATTATGTAAGCTTTTGAGATTAATATTTATTAATTTTCCTTATGGGAAAACGCTTACAACTACCAAAACTGCATTTTCATTCCTTTAATTGTTTATATTAATAATTTGTTAATATTATTTTCATTGTTTTCCTTGTCATATTCTGAGCTTTGGCACCAGTGACACTTCACTGCTTTTTTCTGTGGTAAGTCATTGCACAGCATGCTGCAGCTTTAACAGAACTGCAGACAGCCTCAGCACTTCCTTTGTCTTTCCCAAAATACACAACGTGGATTTTGGATTCTCTCCTGAATATGAATTCACATGTTCATATTCTCCTGAATATAAAATCCCCCAGTCATTTAAGCTTTT
>JAVCKT010023773.1:0-20373 GCA_032273925.1 Rhynchotus rufescens
AAAGGAAAGGAAAGGAAAGGAAAGGAAAGGAAAGGAAAGGAAAGGAAAGGAAAGGAAAGGAAAGGAAAGGAAAGGAGAAAAGTCACTGCTTTTTTGCCACATTATTTTGGAATTTGCCAAGCAACTGTTATCAGCACTGTGAGTGACAGGTCACTGGCTCTGTGCACAACATGGGTAAGCGAGAAGTGACTGATGTACCTTGAAGTGAGGGGTGTTTGAGAGGCATGGCCGATGGTTTCCATTAGTTCCACTGAGCTGTAATCTCCTGCTACACTCTTCCCCTTGTACCTAGGAATTCATATCTCGTCCTGAATGTTTTCCATAACAAATCCTATTATTATTTGGTGTATAGAGCAAAGATGTATAATGCTTTTGGAGATGCCTGCACTGTATCTTTGCAGCTGTCAAATCCACTATCTACAAAGCAGGTGTTATTTTTTACCACATGCATCAAGGAAACAGCTTACCCTAGCTATGGCTTTCAAGAGTGCAGCCATAACATTTCAAATACATGTGCTGTCATCATGACAAGCCTGTCAGTCAGTCTGTCACGGGAGCAGCTTTATTTTTCCTGCATGGGTTGTGCTGTGATCAGACCTAAGAGTCTGGACGTGGCTGACACTGAGGAAAAGTTCTAAAAGTATAAGTTATAATTTGTTTCAAATGCTAGAGATTGGTAGGTGGAAACTACATAGGTTCCACATGGGACCAGGATGATGTTTGAAGCGCGGTGAGCTCCAGCTCTATGGAGAACAGTGGTATTTGTGAGCGAGCTCCCACCCCTGGCAATGCACAAATAACTGCAAAACCAAACTCAATTGCAGACAGTTTTTATCACATTAAACTCTCCTTCAGAGCCATTGGATTAGCAAAGGCAGAGGTTGTGCCAAGGAGCTGTCACAAGCAACACTGGGACATAGACGCTATCTCAAAGCCTTTGAATAAGGAGGTGCTACTTGTGGACATAGGGGTATATGGCTACTTGTACAACCCCTTCCTCAAATCAGTCAAGTTATCACGTCAAGCCAGGCATCAGCCTTTGGTGATCCCATTTGCATTACTGTGTAGGTCTTCACATAACGTGACTATTGGTGACCCACCTGCCTGCAACCTGTGTTTCTATCTGAGATGTGCAAAAGCAAAGGTTTATGTTACCTGTCTACATGCAGAGACTGCTACTCAACTGCCAGGATGGCAATATTCCTGTTTGCTTTCCAGATGCTTCATACTAACATCTTCAGTTTTTATTGCTGCTGCCCAGCACTTCCTTCCAGAGAGAAAACATCAGTGCAGTGGATGGCTGATACCTTCTCATTAGACCACTGATATTACAGCCCACCTTTTTCCTCCTCCTGCCTTGATTTTTCTGCCTTGTGGCTACTCCCTCGGGTGTTTTGACACTAAACAGTGCTGATCACAAGGAGTAAACAGAGCCAGAATACGACATTTGCCCCTAGCCTGTAAAAACACACACAAATCTGGCATAAAGACCAGGGCAGAATAGGACAACGCAATATCCGAACGGCTCAAATGCCCTTGCCAATGAGTGACAGTGGGGATGGAAGGAGGAGGCTTCTCAGAGTAATAACAGGTTTTGATTCCTTCCACAGAGATCCGGTTTGTCAAGTAATAACACACACAGTCGATAGCTTTATCTACCTTCTGCAGCTGGCAGTAAGAGTATGTGTAGCAACATTACCCCCTACAGTTCAACTCTATGTTCCCGCTTTCTTTGGTACAGTGCTAAGGTTCTGCTTATCTTAAGCTACTGAGCAAATGTCTTATTTTGAATCTATGCAACCTGTGCATGTGTAGAAATGCACTTCAGGGAGGCAAAAGCAACAGGCAAGTGACCAGCCTGCAAAGGTTAAGTGCTGTAAGCAAAATCTTGAAAAAATGCTACACTTTCAATTAGCCTAAGAAAGTTTCCACTTACCCTTTCTCCTTTTTTATGGCTTTTCGCTCATAAGTTTTCATTTGGGCAAGAAAATCAAGGGAAGTCATCTGAAAGTCATTGGGATTTTCACACCAGTGGCCCTCACCCAGCTCCAGGTATTTGGGTGTAACCTCAGGGGCTGGTTCCTTGTTGTACAACACGTTTTCTTAGACACAAAACAAGGAAGAGGAAACCCAATAAAGCATTAGTTAAAATGCCATGAGCCTCACGAAAACCAAAGCATCTTCCACTTGGGTGACAAATATCCTTATGGGTTAAATGCCAGTGAATATTAATTTTAATGCAAAGCCTCAGGGAAGCAATGCCTCACACAGCACAGCCACAGGGCACTGCAGAAGCTCAAGGTGGCTTCTCCAAGCCCACCTGGGCCTCTGCAAGCAGAGCAACCATAGCAAGTTCCCATGCAGCCCCCTGTGCATTTGGCACATCTGCTCCAAAGCACCTGAGCTTATTTGCTGTCTGTGAGAGGTTACACAGCAAGCAGCTCAGGTTCTGCTGCTGTCATGCCTGGCAGAGATGGCCCCACTCAGCACGGCCAGCAAGGAGACCTGACAAGGAAGCAGAACGTGCTAATCCCATGACATGGTGACACAATGGGGTCAACATCCAACACCAAACACAGATGCTGCAGGTCCATCCGAGCTGGGCTCTCATTTGGTCGCTGCTGCTCTGCTCCATGGGCAGCCTGGGAGATGCTAGTCCAGGTACCTCCACAGGGATGCAGAGACCAGGGCCACCAGTAAGAGCACTTTCACTCCTCAATGTTTAATCCAGGCCACCAAACTGCTCATCTTGGGCTTCTTTAAAGAAAGGAGGCACTACTATGGTGAGTTCACCTGCCTGCTTTAGATTTCTTGACTGAATTTCCTCCATCTGCCTTGATTATAGGGCCACCAGCTCAGCTGTCAGTGTCCACAGTCAGGGAGATTAATAGCACCCAATGGTGGTATCTGCCACTGAAGTAATTGAGTGGCTTATTAAGGGTCAATGAACATTATTCCAAAGAGAATTTTTTGCTGAATTGCACCATATGGCTTGGAAAATGAGGCAATTGGTTGCCTCCAAAGGACACATTCTAACACCAAAAGCAGAACCTAGTGCTGAATCAGATCTGTGAGTCACACACACGTGGCAGACAGGAGCAGAGTTCATCCACGGCTCTGCTCAAGGTCAGATGTGAATGGTGTCATTTCTAACTTAATTAAAGAGGGGAAGCCACCTCCTTCTGAACTCACTTAGAAGTAGATGGACTGATTTGCAGACATAGATTCAAATGGGCCTTGTTAGATCACTGCAATCCTCTCTGCTCTGGGTTATTCAATTTTGGGGTTAAACGTACCTTGTCTTGACTCAGTAGTGAGGAATCATCTTTGATTGCAGATTGCCGTCAGTTATGGCATCAAGCTCTGCATTATTCATATACATAATAAATATATATATAATAATACAAAATTGGTATACTAAATTGTTTTATATGCTCTTCCTTTAGAGAATTTATGCTAGTAACTTACAATTAAAATCAAGTAATGCAATAAAACTCACAGGGCTGCAAGCAGCCTCTCTGTTCCTTAAAATACTTTTATTAACCTCCTTGGAGAATGGCCCTTAAAGGAGAAGTGCAGAATCTGGACCTCTACAGGCACATCTGACTGCTCATGGGCCACTCCTTTAAGAAAAAAAAAGGAATAAGGGAGCCAAACACAGTATTAGAAGCTAAGATTTTAGGATTTTCAGTCCTGGCACAAGAATACCAAAAAAAAAAAAAAAGATACTGTGAATGCTTACAGATTGGAATTAGCTTTTCCTGAGTTTGCTGTTGTTCTTTATATTTCTTTTTCCATATGGAAGGCCATTATTCTGATTTTTGCTGTAACAAAATGACCACTTAATCCCAACATCCCACAGAGCAGACACTTCATTTTTGTGCTTGGAAGGCTGGATTCCCACAGTGGGCAATGAGTAGCCCTGCATTAAGGATCAACTCTCAAAGACATTTAGATTTAACTCCTCTTAGGTTCATATGCTGCCAGCAGACCAGTTATTCATCAGTACTCAGATGAGATCCTCAAGTTACTCTGGTTCCCAATCTAGTTTTGTTCATGCACGGAGGGTAAAGTCACTAGTTACAGCAAGGGTTTCTTAATAACTCTATAGCACCCTCAGTGCTTGGACATACATTCATGCTATGTATCAGCATTAATGGTAAAAAGAAAAATGAGTTGCAGGGCCAGAATGGCTGAAGAAATATGTTTCACCCCAAACTTTCACCAAAGGAATGTGAAAATTGTCCGTGTTTTTAAGAAAACAAAACCTCAAAGCACCTACCTCCTTCCCAAGAAGACCTGCGTAAAAACAGCAATCCGAGCTCTTGCCAAGGCCGATTCCATATGCTAAGGGGATGCCAAGTAATTACTGCACGGCACTGCAGTACAGCTGTCTAGAGCTCCTGTGTGATCAGCATATTTTAAAAGCAGTTTGGCAGTGCTGCTCCTGGAGTTTGCAAGAGCACAGGAGAGCCAAGGACCACCAATCCGGGCACTGGCACCTCAAACTGGAACCAGGATGACCTGCAGCCTCCAGGAAGATGCCAGTGGGATTTGCTTGGGCATCTGTCTCCACTGTAGCCCCAGGAGATGAGAGGTGCCAGTGCTGTGTGCACTAGCCTGGTGGCCTCCCTGCTCCTGGCAAAGGACTGCTTGCCCTGCAGTGGAAATCCCAGGAACTGGCTGGTGCTGGCTCAGGAACCTCCATGGATACTGCTCTTCCCAAGAGAAATGCTCCCTGAAGGAGCAGAACTCAGAGCCCGCTGGCTTAGCGGGATGAGCAATGCCCTGTCTTTGATCTGCCTGGTAGGAGTCTGCACAGATGACACTTGGATCACGCACTGGACACCACATGGATGGGAGAAACGAGCCCGTCCCTGCCTTTCCCCACTCTGCCTTGCACAATGGCCCTCAGTCAGAGAGCTTCTGTGGGGTACGAGCGAGAAGGGTTAAATCCTAACTGCAGGCCTGCAACCAGACACAGAGCCCTGGGCCTTGCCCGATTTCCAAGGAGCCTGAGGGCATCTAAGGCATCTAAGTCTAAGAGTCTTCATGCAGGTGTCTTTTAGACTTCTGCTTTGGGCTGAGCCAATTAATTCTGTATAATATCAATTGTATTAACCAGAGACTTGATTCAGTTGCCCCAACATAGGATACTGATGTGACCTGGAACGTGGATCTGGTGTGACCTGGACTTCATCTGCAACTCCACAAGGTCACACTCTCACATAGGTCACGGTGTCCCACACATCCAAGGCTGTATCAAACGGCAACAAGTGCCTGCATGTGGGCAACGGCATCCCCATCATTTGTAATGGCAATGAACCATCTCATTCTCAGGCAGATAACTACGTGTGGACACCAAACCTTCGGTGGCTTAGTCTATGAGTCAAATCCTATCCATAATTTTTGAATTGCTCTGAATATCTCAAAAAAATGTAGTTTCAAGCTCATCTGTTGCCGCTTGTGATAGTATTGCCCTATATAAAACTTAATGGCAAACAATAGACTGGATCCCAGACCAGGCAAAGATTTTGCATGGATGTTAACAGGATCAGGAGCGTGGCCCTGTCAGAGATCAAACATAAGCCTGTTCCATTAACACACAGAGGCAAAATAGCATGAAGCCCTTCAGAAATGCCGATATATTCTATACTGATGCAAAGATGTTTCTGGCAGAAAACAACAGAGAAAGAGTTTTGTTGCCCATTGTTTTGGATTTATAAGAAACACATTGTACTGATTATTTGAAAATTTTATCAGTTAAGCAGATCTAAAATACAGTGCTTTGAGGGCTGTTTTTTTTTTTTTCAGAATCTACCTAAACACTAGAACAAAAGGCTTTTCTTTCTCAAAACAAACATAAAATGCTATCTAGTGTTGGCTGTTTGCTACTGCAGTCCTGCAGAACTATCTCTGAATCAAACGAAGCGAGCTGTGAAACACTGACGTCCACTGGACAATCTGCCCTCAGAATATGGGCACTGTGTCCAGTTTTAAAGTATGTTCTGAATTCCCCAGCCCATATTCCCAAGCCTTGCACTGACTGGATTCACATCCTGCAAAGGAGAAAGAAAGAATAAAAGAGAATATCTGGAAAGAAAACTTCTAATCAACTGCTAAATCTCATATCAATATTAGGTTGTCTCTTGTTTTTGTTTTCAAGCTAATCCCAGGATTCCCTCTACCTACAAAACATATATTATGTTTAATATAACATTCGAACAGTGCATGTTTTAATATTAAATTATATAAAATGTTAGCATGACAAATATTTTAAACATTTATTTAGCAATAAATATCTGGATTTAAAACTCAAAGGAAAGAATGACAACGGGCTGAAGAGAAGCAGGATAAGTGACCCCAAATTAGAGTTTGGAGGATCCTCTGCTCCTCAGATCAAGCCCAGTATTTATCTTACATGTTAGTAAAATAAGTAATACTCTTGCAAATAAACATTTGGTGCTTCCTTTCCAATAGCTGAGTTAATTAAAGATTATATTCCGCTTCCAAAGCTATTCTTGCTGGAGAACTCCTGCACGATGCTGCTTTTCCACTAGCACTTTTTTCTGCCCATCAGCCCGGCGCTGTGACATCTCACCACGTACAAAAACATCTTCTTTAAATTGCCATCAGCCTTTCCTAAGACGGATCAAAACATCTTAGCTTCCACTGTGTGATGTGTCTCAGAAATGTCATATTTATCCTCCGCGGCTGAAGCACCAGCTAACAGCTTTCGTGTCCTTTCCAGAGGAGGAAGGGGAGAGGGGGAATGGCAAGAGGAGATAGTGGCAGCTGCAGCCTTTAGTCTGACTGCTCACACATCCATTTGCCTTCCCAATTTTTCCATTAAGGACTACGTGACAATCGTTATATACTTCTGCTTGCTGCATATTTAGCTGGCACAGGAACACTTGTGCAACAGGCCCATGAAGAAACCATGTAAGAGCCTTTAAGATTTGAGGGAACGGGATCCAGACCATCAGGTTCAGCTTTGGGTATAATTTAGGACTGTCAAAAAACTACTTTCAAAAGACAATTTCTATCAGATATCTGGAAGTTTCCCCTAAGATTTGTATTGATTTTACACTTTAAATTGACAAAGCCTATAACCAACAGAAATCTTCTATACATTTTTAATTGCCCAGTGAAAGAGTAGTAAGTCAGACTACTGCACCATGCACAAATAAAGGTTTAGGAAAACTTCTCTTCTGAAAAATACAAATGTTTTTCTTCTTGATAAAAAGGGAGAAGAAATTGCACATGCCAGACACTAGTTATATTGCTGCTGCCAGCCTGGAAAATGATTATATCCTTTCAAGATTATTAGATACTTGGAAATGACTATTAGAAGAAAAACATATATTCTCATAAACTTAATTTGAGTTTCACGTATCCTCAGAGTGCCAGCTTATCCTGTTTTCAGCATTACACAATTTTTGTTCAGGTAAATTCCCACTTTTGCTGCTGGAAGTCCCTTTGGGGTCAAACACAGCCTTCACAGTGAAGTCCTACATCTTCTCTTTTACCACCACTGCTCTAGGGTTGGGAATGGGGATTGTGATTGCAGTTACAAGTGAAGAACAGAGGCCATCAGATCTGCATAGACCCATGTGCCTGCTCAGGAAGGGTCCCAATGCCTTCAAGGCTCTCACTGAAGATACTAATCCCACCAACTGGGCTGCACACTCTTCTGTTACGTTTCCTATGGATAATGCCCAAAGGTTTCCAAAAATGATTTCACAAAATTCTGACAAATTCCAAATAAATCATCATTCAACAGAAAACAAGACCCTCCATATCTTCCTAAGGAAAAGTACCACAGCATGGATGCTCATGGGATGGGAAAAGAAAATCCATAGAAATTCAGGCCAGCAGGGACCACTGGAGGATCATATAATTCCCCAGGCTGTTCAGCTTTGCTCACGCATCCTATTGCCAGCCCCAGCTTTTAGTTACACAAAATGCTTCATTCTTCAGAAAACACAGATGTGGGTAGAGCTGGGAAAAGATGAGACCTGCAAGCTTAGGCTCCCAAACTGTCTGAGAAATGAGTCACTTGATCCCAGCAGACAAATTATGACCTATTCTGCAGTGGAAGGGGTGAAAATCTTCAAAATTCCCTGAGGAGCCCAAAGGATTTGGGAAAATTCCCTAGGCAAACAGGAGGCGACATGAGAACAAAATCGGGAAGCTTTCAGGCTGGCAGCATTTGCACTTCAGAACCAAATGATGTCCAAAAATTCACACCAAGAAAATTAATTCTTCACCAGAAACCCATATCCTGGAAGTGAATAACGGCACCCCACACTGAATGGACAGGGCTGCAACAGTGTTATGGGCACAGGAAGATCCAGTTTATGCCTGAAAGCAGGAAGCTTTTAACTGGGAGTCAGAATATCTGCTGTGTCCACCTGAGAAGGAATCACTTGCCAATTCTTATAATTTGATTTTGCTGCTCTGGGGGTCACAGAGTTATGTGCAAATGTCAGCTACTGCTCCAAAAATGTGTCCCAAGCCTTCACACCTGCAGGAAAGACTGTTTTCCAATGAAACACCAAAAGGCAGGGAAATCAAAGGCAAAATTTTTTTTTAAAGTTACATCATTCATCCCCTCTTCTCAATCTCGGGCTCCAAAGGTGAGATCCATGGGGCTGGCACTGCTAGAGAACCAAGGTGGCTGAAGGAACTGGGTAAGAAAAAAGAGCAGTTAAAGCCTTTTGTGCTGGGCTCCCCCTTTGCAGGTAAGGTGACAGCATTCTGCAGTGTCACAGGAAAAGATATATCAATCTGAACAATTATTAGCTAATGAAATTACATATGAAACTTGCCCCAGAAAGAAGAGACAGAAAGGTGCATTATCACTTCAAAGGCTCCTCCATGGCAAAGTGAAGGAAGGTAGATGTCTCACCACCCAGGGATGACATGACCTCCTGCTGAGGCGGGAGGCTCCCAGGAGGGAAATAAGGGGAAGAAAAAAACATTCTGAGATAGTAGCAATGCAGGATTTACACCCCTGGACTCAGGTGTGACTTGGATATGTGCCAAGTGATACAGAATGGGAGCAAAGCTGCTGTATTTTGAGCTTTTATACTACAAAAAGACATCACTGAAAAGTCTTTTTGAGGTGCGGGTTGTACACATCTTCTAAGGAGAATGAGGCAGTGAGAATGAATGTCCTTTATCACTTTCCAGAGGCACTGAATTTATTTTTCCCTTTCAATAAGAAGAATAGCTGCTAAAAATAAGAGTATCAGTTAAAGTACATACACTGACCTGAGTACAGCCTGGATAGCAACTGGCAGCACAAGACCCATGAGCCACAAAGCTTCTGGTAGGAGCGAATGTGCAGGGCTACGTGAGGTGCTTACACCTGTGACATGTTCTCAGTGCCCTTGCAGCCTCTTCTCTGCCCTGCCTCTTTTGCAGGATCTCATGCAGCTCTCCATCCCAGCGTCTCTTCCACCAGCTCTACTCTTCAGTCTCCTTCCCTGTTTCCTTGCTCAGCTAGTTCCTCCAATACCTTCTCTGGAGCACGTTCAGCATCAACAAAGATTTTTTGTTCTTCCCCTTGTTTTTTCCTGAGCATGTGCAGAGCTTCCAAATAACCTCTGGCATTCACATGAGACCCCTCTTTATACCCATCCCAGCACACATGGTCTGGATAAATGTGTAAGTGGACAAATGAAGCAGATCTTACTGACTCAGGGATGGAACAACCCTAGGTGCCCTCAACGCAAGAGCAGTAGCTCTGCTTTCAGAGCTGTGATCAAACAAGCTTAAACTCTCCCTTTAAGAGAGATGAAACCTCATCCCTAAACAAGGAGAGTTAACACCCTGAGTGTGCTTAAGGTCAGCTGCAGAACAGACCATTGCTCCCTGATTGATTCAGTCTCTGGGACTAAGGTGTCTAATCTCCAGCTAGGTCCTCTGCACCTTACTTGCAATATCTGCAAAGAAAGGGAAAAAAGAAAAAAGAAAAAAAGAAAAAAGAAAAAAAGGAAAAAGAAGAAAGAAGAAAGAGAAAAAGAAAAAAAGAAAAAAAAAAGAAAAAAGAAAAAAAGAAAAAAGAAAAAATAAAAAAGAAAAAAGAAAAAAGAAAAAAAGAAAAAAGAGGCGTGTGTTCAGCTAGAAACAGCTATTTTGGTTGTTGCAGGACTGCGCCAGAGTGCACCAACACCTCAGCTTGACAAGTCACTCACTGTCTGCTAATTTCAGAACATTTAACACTTTTTCCCATTTCCATTCCCATTACGGAGCATTTTTTTTTAATTGGCTTTTGACTATATGACTTTTTTTTTTTTTTTTAAGCTTACTAGCAACACAGCAAATGTGAGCAGACCTAACAAATGAGCTGCACCGTGGAAGAGCATATGCTACAGGGACACGCTCACAGCCCAGGTATTTGAACTGTTGCTGTCTGCAAAATCTGTGACCGTCTGGAGGCAGAAACTGGCTGCTCCCAGCTC
The DNA here is from genome assembly GCA_032273925.1 of Rhynchotus rufescens. NCBI lineage: Eukaryota > Metazoa > Chordata > Aves > Tinamiformes > Tinamidae > Rhynchotus > Rhynchotus rufescens. The sequence goes on from JAVCKT010023773.1 coordinate 10,470, forward strand.
GCATCCCACTGTTATTTGGGCACAGGCTTCAAACTGGAAAACCTTGTGACCAGCAAAACCTTTGCAAGCAGCTATTTATCGGCGGAGAATGAGTCACTGTGTTTACTCGGCACACTGGGATTTGAGAGACAAGGTCACCGAGGAGCTGCTTTCTTCCCACTTATTTAGCCTGTTCCTTCCACAAAGGCAAAGCCATCTGCAGAACAAGCGAGGAGGCAGCAGGGACAGGGAGCTTCCAAGGGCCATCCGCAGAGCACGAGCATTCCTGCTAAAAACCAGAGCCAAGGAAAGGAGCCAAGGAAAGGTTTGTGTAACCTTTACTCGTCGGCTAAGTGCGCCAGTTTATAGTAATTATGGAAAAGCCACCGCTTGTATCGTAAGTGTAATGACATTAGGAAGACTGTCATTTCATTTGCAGCAACAGTTGTGAAATTAATTTTTTTTTTCTTCATTAAGGAGAGCCTGATTTGCATGATTGAAATGTCAGCCCAGATAAATGCAGGCACCACAGAATGAATCGTTGAGTGAAAAATGCCACCTGCCAAGCCCAAAGAATAGGACAAATAAACAAGTGGGGAGGAGTGGTGCAAAACCGGATCCAGCTCCCAGCAGGGCTCCCTGCACTGCCATCCCCGGGAGCTGCAGCGAGTGCCAAGGCGAGGACAGTCCTGATGCCCTTTCTCAAAGCAGCAGATCCTCAAATGCTTGAGATTTTTGCTTTTGCCAGGCTCACCCATCTTGCAAGGGGCAACTACAGCCCAATAACGGCTCCGTTCTGGTTTAGAGAGCAACAAACTGAAACAACTCCCTTAAAAGCTTGCAAATTATGGGCAATCCAAAGCATTCCTTCGCTACTATTTGGAATATTGAAATCCCAACAGCTCCTACTGCCCCTTCTTCCCTTCCTCTATAAACGCGCCGATCTACACGTCCAAAGCGGCACCATCTCCCCCGTCACTTGGCTGGGGCTAATTGACCCTCTCTGTGACAAATCAACAATATTTCTATTTACTCCCAAGCTCCATTCAAACACTTGCCAGAGCAGATGTGTGCACACAAAAACTGTGTCTCCGTATGAAGTCTCCCGATCTGAGGCTGTCTTATAATGATCTGTAAAGTAGGGGATGCCAAGTAGTGAAGTCGAGAAGAGAGGAAGGGACGAGCACGAAGCTGCTTTCCTTTCTGCCCAAAGCGAGAAAGGGAAGCTGAAAAAGTATCAAGGGGAATAAATTTTAGCTGCTTTAAAAAGGTCCTCATCCTGCAAGAGAATTTTTGGTGATAACTAAAGCCTGAAAAAAATACAAGGATAGAAAAAGATATTTATTTTACACAGAGAAATATTTTTAAAGCAGATAGGATGTCTTTTTTTTTTTATTTTTTATAACACATTTGCACTTTTTATCCATTTTAGAATATGCAATAAAGCAAGCTATTTTGACATTTCCTGCAAAACTCTTTAGATATATGCTGGAGACATTCAAAATGTTGGGTTTTGACCACAATGAACCACCGCTTTTATTTGCATCATTTTTAAATTTTACAACTTGAAATGGAAAGTCATCTAGGAAAACAGTATTTCACTCTGAAAGAGTAAAAATGAACAATGAACCATGAAAAATGAAACGCTTCAGCCTCAAGGCAGTGCTGTGCCCTCGTCCAGTGTGTTTCAGTGCAATCCTATTTGCTAATCAGCACTTTCTAAAAAAAAAACTCAGATTTTTCTGCCTGAAGAAAGAAAATCTTTCATATCGTCTGGACAGAACACTTTCATCCATACTAGTCTATCTTCTGGTTACCTTGAAAGAGAAAGTGCTCCAGAGGTATTTTAGTACAGAGTAGTACAGAGATTTTTTACTTCCATGACTCTAGTCGAAAATGCTAAGGATTTCTCTAAAAGAAGCTGATCTCAGCAAAACACAAATACTTCCAGAAAAATCATCTGAGCCAGATGTTTCTTAGGATTTCAAGAGCAAATTGGCTATTTTTGCAGCAGCTCAGAAAGAAAAGGCAGTTTCAGTTCCTGAATGCTGAGTGTTGCACTTCAGACCACAGACATGAAGCACCATCCAGGGTAAAGAATAAAAGCCAGGCCGAAGGCTCTAACCTGGGCACACACACCACAACATATAGCTCAGATTTACCTGCAGGTGTTTTGATGTGGGACCAAGTTTTAGACTCTACCATGGCTCTTGTTGAGGCCAGACAGCTACGTTGTCATTTTGTTTTAAAGCAATGTGGTAGGGAGGCAAGGAGGGCAGGAGAAACTGGTCTGAGCATTGTCCCAGTCACAAAGGTGGCTACAGCTGGGGGCACTGCCAGGCTCAGAGGTTGAGGGGTCTCCTGGCTTCCATCCTTCAACTATGGGTTTAAAGGTCCCCCAAATTGTGTCCTTACTGTTGGAAAACATCCCATCAGCACAGAGGGAGCCCTGGCTACTGCCAAAGTTGCATGCAAAACTTCTGGAGACGGTGATAGATAAAAACAAAATGCAGAAGAAGCAGCTGGCCTGTTGACCCAGCAGCACATTGAGTTGGTGGTGACACACAGCACTGTCCTGCATTAAACCACTGGTATGACAAGGTATCGTTAAAAACATTGTCTGCGTGCAAGAGCAACATGCTGGGATGGAAAGGATGCAAGGGAAGAGGAGCATGACACTTGCACTGCATGTAGGATGTCACAGGATGATAAGCAAGAGCTGGACTGTGAGAAGTCAAGGTTTCCTGGCCATGTGGCACAGCACTGCAAGCTGCAACACATTGCAAGGTCAGATCCAATGCTTGATTTCCAAGATAATGGAAGGACTCCCATGGGCTTCAGTAGGGGCTTTTATGAACCTCAAAGAAGAGTCAACAAAAAACACAAAGCAGTTGTAAACCCAGAAGATTAACACAGCTTTATGCAAGGCCTTTATCCTGCATGACTTCTGCTGCTATTCTTGCTTTCCATGAGCGCTGGGCAGACAAGGGTCAGCTTTTATAAATGAGGCTCCCATTGACTTGTTGCTTAGGAGCTTTATAGATCAAACATGGACCAGTTCAGCACCCCTTGGGGACACAGAGAGTCTTTCCTGTGATTTCAAGAAGCCTTCAGAGGGGACCTGGTGCTTAGGTAATTGTAGTAGAGGCCAATTAAGATAAGAAAATGCATCAAAAGGTGTGTGGAAAGGAGGAAGAGGGTGATTCTTTTTGCCAAACCTCTGGGATTTTTACATTGAACCACACCAGCCTGATATTTCTCTCAGGCCCAGAGCTCTAGGGGAAAAAAAAAAAAAAACCAAGAAGGGTTTGGTATTTTTCACACTTCTATCTGCACCTCCAATATTATGGAATTGAGCTCTGTCTGTGTTTGCTTCAAGCACTGCTGCACAAATGGCTGCTGCCACTGTGGAAGCCCAACCTGGGGGACAGGAACCCAACATCCAACAGATCTGGGGATAAGGATAAGGAGCAGCTTCTTTCTTCTGCTAAATAAAAAGCAGAAATAAAAAGACCTAGATGTGGATTTAGGGTATTAGACCTAGTATCGCTGGACATCAGCTCAGGGCCTCTGGAAGAGCCTACCCTTGACCTACCACGACAAGCTTCTCTCAGCAAAATCCAATTGCAAAACTGAGCACAGAGTGCAAGAAGAAAAATTCCTGAGTCTGATGAGTTTGCTGCTCCCTTTCCCTTGGGCTTTCCCAGAAGAATTTTCTTCCTGGCCCTTTACTGCAGCCCTAACTCCTGCGGGTAGAGGATCCTGCCAATGCTAACATTCAAATGCTCATATGAATGTCCTATGGCTCTCCTTGGCATCCCAGATAACAGGAATGCCTGCTGGAGATGGAAACAGGAGCTCACCCTTCCTTTAGACATTCAAAATGAGCTGCTGAGGGCAACAGACTCATCTGCAGCATCTTCCACCAAGGCAGTTCTCCAGTCCTGGATAGGGCATCCAGGTCCTGCTTGCACAGGTAGTCCACAGCCCACACCGAGATCGGTGGTCTGTAAGGAGCACCAGTTGCTTTTGCCTTTAATGTTATTTTGAGCAGAGTGTTCCAGGATATGGGTTTTGATACCATCTTGTACTGCTGTCATACAAAGAGGCAGGGAAGCCAACAAATCATTATTACTTATTGGCTTTTAGCTAGATTCAAATTAATTTGTATTAAGGTGTGCTGAACGTATATTTAATTCTTGCATTCTTCCTGACACCGGGGAATTTTTTTTTTTATTTATTTATTACCATGGCATTTATGCTGAAAAGCTTTGGGACAACTGTGCAAAGGACACAAGATGATCTGAAAGATAGGAATAACGATAAATCAAAACATCCAATAGTGGGTAGATCTGAATGATGTAAGACAAAATTCAGGAGAAAGGTGTAACTAAAACTTTCCTAATCTGCAAGGTCTTGCCCCTGCCAGGCCTGGCTCTCCAAAAGGCTGGGCCCAAGCTCTGGGTTTATGTGCCAAACCCAGCTGAAATTAGCAGAAGTTTATGAATCAGCAGCGACATCTCTTCCAGCTGCACCTCTGTGGCCTCTGCTTCCCTGGGGCCCTTCTTTATCTGCCAGCCCTGTTCTTCCCGGTAAGAGACTTCTCTGCGTTTCAGACTGAGAACTTTCCACTCTGCTTTTTTTCCTCCCCTAAACAAAGGCACATGAGCATGGCCTCTAAATCTAGTTCTGCTAGTGAAAAAAAAAGGGAGAAAAAAAAAGAATAATATAAAAGCTTTCCTTGACCTTGTTACATACTTGGCTCCACGTTTAATTGCTAAATGTTACACGTTTCCCTAATGGCAGCAGAAATGAGAAGAAAAGCCACTGGCTTCCGAAGACTGGCACAGCTATCTACTATCTGCAGAAATTCAGCTGGGCCTTCAGTAGATAATAATGGTACAAAATACCTTTTTTTATTATTATTTTCTTTCCTACCTTTTATCTTCTCCTCTCAGAACTAGTGCTTCCATTAGTCTGCCAGAGGACATGTTTTCCTGGGACCCTGCTATTGTGAAACTGTAACTAATTTCTTCTGTGTATTAGTGCTAAAAGTCAACATCATCTAGAAACTGCAGACCAAACAAATTAGCTCCACAAATGATCCTCTTGTTATTTCAACTAGAAAAGTACTTGCGACACTTGAGTTAATATATGCCCACTACGGAGATCAGATGCAGGCTGGATGGCTAATTTGGGTGAAATCTCTTGGTTTTGGACTCTTCAAAGGCAAGGGTGATGCAAGGTATCTGCTGCCTGCCCACGTACGAGTGCTGTGAGATACAGGAGGAAGGAACTCTTTAAAGAAATGACTTTTTACTGGTGCATTGTAACGATGCTCATGTAGCATCCCTAGTCACGGAGCAGAGCTTGTTCATAATAGCAGTATCACACCAGGGGTATCTACTTTCCAAGTGACTTGCTTTCCCTTTTAATTTATGCCTCTAATTTGCTATCTAAATGAAAGCTTCTCCCAGGAGTATTTCTTTTCTACAGTCGAAGGCCACTATTTAGGGACATTTGTTTTGAAAATAAGCCGCTGAATCAAGCCAAAGCTATTTTAATTATGTGAATTTGTATTATGCACACTCTATTTCCTCCATGCCCTTTTCCAGACTGTGGCATCCAATGGTGATGGGGTACATGCTGTTCCCTTATATCCTAACACTTCAGTTTCCTGTTTTGTAAACAAGCACTTAATAAATGTTGACGGTGCTCAAGAGAAGCTCCTGCTTTCCAGCCATCATATGAGATGGAACTTGAATGAGGAGAAACCACAAGCTCCAACTTCTGCTCTGGAATCTGGGCACAGCCCTGGATCACACCTGCAACAGGGGCTGATCTGTGGTCCGGGCTGGCTCATGAAATGAAATAGATGGAACCAGGGATAAATGGAGCAAGTGGTCTTCATGAGGCCTCATTACTATCAAGGCACTTTATAAAACATCACTCATCTGTTTTCACAAAGATCTGATGACTTGGGACATCTGATTTGCTCCATTTGATTGACATGGACATAAAGCATTCTCAGCCAGAATAATATTTGCTCTGCAGCTCTGCCTCACTGGAGGTTCTGCTCTCAGGGAAGCAGAACCTCTTCCTTGACAGACTGCACCAGCGTCACTTGCAACAGTTTGTGGTGCCTGACCAGGAGATCTGCTCAGATCTCCTTGGTGCTGAAACCAGTAGGGGAAGGATAGTATTTGTATATGGGCTGGAATAGACAGGAATCTGCATCCTCAGAGATATTTGAAATCTGTGCAAGGCCTTCCTTGGGCCACCTGATCTAAGCTGGATCTGCTCTGAGGGGAAGGTTGGACCAGAGACCCACAGACGTCTCTTCCAACCTTGGTCATTCTGTAATTCAGACAATGAATCTGGACAGTGGAACTGAGACAGAAGATATAAAGGGGCAGGTAGAAATATGGGCAGCTGGAGAAACTTAGCGACAAGTTTGCAGTTATTTAGACATTCAGCTTCAACGAAACGGAAGTGACTTGGTCTAGGTCAGGTAAAGGAAGACATGACAAAACTGGGACTGAAACCTGGACTTCCTCCACTCTACCGTACAATCAACTTTCTTTTCCCTTGATCAGAGTGAATTCATAAAGCCAGGTATTGAGTTTAAGTTACATTGCAATTTAAACAAATGCCACACACTTAGCTGGAAACCATCCCTTTCTGAGCCGTAGCCCCTGGTAGCTTTTATTAGAGAATCACACGTGCCTCTATACAAAGAATATGCTTTTGTGCACAGGACACATGGCACAATTCATCGCTCCTCACTGACCTACTTAGTCAATAATACAAGAGCATGATGGAAACAAAGGAATTCTGGTCTGAATTTGGCAGCTCTGCACTGCCTCCTTGTCTAGCTCTGATCCAACATGTCACGAGGCAGGAGAAGGCAAGACCAGGCGCACATGGGTGTCCCTTCTCCGCATCCATTGCAGTAGGATTTGTCCCAGTTTGAAGCTAGAGCTCCAGTGCTGTACAGAGAAAAGCAAAAGAGCAGCTCAAAGCCACACAATAACTCATTGCATTAAGTGCCTCAGTAGCGGGGCCTCCTCTGCCAGATGAGCAGAAGTGCAAGGGTAGGACTGGAAGCAGCACAGGAGTTTTGGGGAGAAGCTGGCACGAGCAGTCACATTGCAAACAATATCTCCAGGGCTTTCAGACCTTCTGAAAGATTAAATTGCTCCCATAGACTAGAACTACATGGAGGGTTTTTTGAAATCTCAGCAGTGCTGCTGAAGGGAAGCTCCAGCAGCATCAGCAACGTCAGTACTCCAATGCTAATCCTGTTGGAATAAGGTTACACAAAAATGTGGTGGAATCCCAGTCATAGCAGGATTGTTGCTGCATGATGGTCTGAGGACCCAAAGTTTGTAGAAAGACATAAAGTCTTTTATTAGACCAATATATTTTATTAGATAATACCAGAAAAAAAATATGCAGAGTTGAAAGCTGTAGGACACAAATGAAGACAAGAGAACATTTTAGACTAACGTGGCCAGATTTAGCCTGTGTATATGTTGGCTGAGATGGATAGTATCTCTCCACAAATACTCTAGGAAGTTGAGTAGGAGGAAAGAAAAGCCTTGAGAAAAGGCAAGAGAAGGTGAGAATTTTTTGAGGAGACCAGTCGCTATGTCAGATGCAGAGAGACCAGAATGAGAGACACAGAGATGAATGGAGAGACTGCTCCCACAGGGCACCGCACATCCCTAAGTCCTGCTCTAATTACCTGAGCCTGGCATCTCACAGGCAGATCCTGGGAAAGGCGGCAAAGCTCCTGGATTTATTGATATGCTGGAAGAAAGGGCCCGGAGCCAACTGATGGAAAGCAACGGGCAAGATGCTAAATCGCAGCAGGAATGCAAGCAGGGTGCGTACGTGCCGAGGAGCTGCCACCGCCAAGAGCTGGCAGCAAAGCCTATTGATCCAGCCCTGCGAGAGCATTAGGCACTGCCACGTTGCACAAGTGACATCCCCGAAGAGCAGCGCAGCTCGGCCCTGCTGCCGTGCAGCTGCTGCAGGCAGCTCAGGTAGCTCAAGTGCTGGTTTAACCCACTTGTGCCCTTTTAGCTGCTTGCTGCTGGGTTTTCTTAAATATATGTGCTAAGAAAATGCAGCCCCCTCAGTCTGTTCCCCCCAGCATGAAAAAGTGATCCCTAAAATATTAGCTTCAAATTCCCTTTGCAATGAACCAAACACTTGTAGTTTTGCTACAGAAGGAGTCAAATTCATGCAATGGCTTCTTGGCAACGCTGAACATGCTGCAGTGCAGGGTTTTGTTTGGCTGGTCTGTACATTTGGGGTACAAGTGATGGCTAAATTAATTTTTTTTTTCAGTGAATGACACCCCGAGCATAGTCATTTGGTGCTGGCGCCCATGTGCTGACATCCTGCCTCTCCTCTCAGCACCAGTGCCATCCTTTATGCTGACTTATTCTTCGCCCGAGCTGAGCAGAGCCTAGGATGGCAGCCTGGGTGAACAGCACCCTGCCTCTCTACACAAAATCCCACAACTAGAGCCGCTTTCAAGCGACATCAGCATGAGGAGGCACTGGGAGTTTTTGCCCCAAAAGTCATTTCCTTTCCAAAGATCCACTTCCTCTGTGGTTTTCATAGCTCCTCAACTCTTGCATAACTTGCTTTTTCTAAAGCTGGCGAGAGCATTTTCCCTGCAGAATAACTCTTTCCACCTCCTAACCAAATGCCTAAACTATAGATTTATGATCCGAAGTCACTCCGAAAGCAAAGGCACTTCTATGTTGTTTTGGTGGCTTTGTCGTAGCTCCAACAAACCACCTAGGAGCTTCTCTTTCATAACTTCTCCTACCCTAACAAGCAGAGCACAATGAATACAAACCTTGCGAGCACACAGAGCACTGACAAACACCTGGCCCTACACCAGTTCCCAGCAATTTCGCATGTCCAGACACCAGCAGCTGGCCTGCATCCATGCAGTGGAAAGAAGCCGTGTCAACGACTTCTGGAGTTTGCCCTTGTAAACGGAGCAAGCAAATGGAGTCAGTGTGCCAAAGAGAAGAGAAATGCCCCTGTTGCACGGGAGCTTTGCCGTGCGCCTGGAATACGCACCGGCCTGTCGCCTGCTGCCCGGCACAGGGGAAGGTTGGGCAACACAGACAACGATTAAAGCCGTGCCAGGAACTCGAGCACGGTCCCAACACAAACCTACTGCACTGATAACCCTTCCAAAAGGCCGTCAGAGCGTTCTCCTCGTTGCTAATTAGCTGCTGTGAGAGGGGCCTGGTGCAGAGCACGGAGGGGAGAAGCATGGAGGCCGCAGTGACGGGCCTGGTGGCCCCAGGCCACACGTGGCAGCCCCTCCGCTCCACTTCCCGCCCTGCGGAATGGGAAGAATAACCCTTAGGATGTGAGACCTAATTAGACGTTTTCAAGGAGCACGCTGACCCTCCGATGAATTGTGCGAGAGAAATGAAGAGTATTATCATATGGGTAATGAGGTCTCGCAAGACGCGGGTGCCTTTGTGCCCAGATACAGCCTCTCTCAGCTGCAGCCAGGTCACAGATGAAGTTTATTAGAGAAAAGTGAGTGTTGCGCCTCTCTGTGTAACTGAGAATATATTGCTTTATATTTGGAGGATTTATCTGCGGTGTACGGCGTTCCTCGGAGTCCTTACCTTTAGGGAAAGCCTTAGGAATAACGCCTTAATGCCTAGTTTTGTTATGAAAATGAACTTTAGCTATCTTATGAATTGTTTATCTTAAGGCTGCACAATCGGTTTGATTATAAAAGTCTAGTGTTATTCAAAAGACTGAAGAATCTCAAGTGACTAGATGAATATTGAAAAGATATGAGGGACCTTCTCCCTTTCAGATTCAGTTCCACTCTTGTGCCCCTTTCCAATATGAAGAAGAAAGAAGAATGTAATTG